>PVJX010004011.1:0-99951 GCA_004027295.1 Dolichotis patagonum
CAGGCCATGGCATAGAGAACCAGGCCAGAAAACACCCTGTCCAGGATACAGTCAGACAGCACCCTGCCCTGCCCTGTTAGTGTGGAATAGGCCACACAGTTTCACTGAACCTGGAGTTTCTTTGTTAGCCCCAAGCCTCTCCAGTCTGCATCATTCCCTCCCTTAACTCACCCTGCTGTCTATAACCCTGAGCTCCCCATCCTCTCTTCCCTCTGGGCCCCAGGCCAAGCCTCCACCAGTTTCCCTCTGCCAGGCTGTGAATGTTTCTTTGTGCAGCAGCCCTGACGTGAGGTCTTTCCTGGGGAGGTGTTATTTTAATATATGAAGGGCAGTCATTGCATTTCATAAAGATAGCTTGTTTGGAGGGGCTGCTGGGAGCCCAGGAGAGATTGCACTTGACAGATGCAGGGACAACCTGTGGTTTGGGGGCTAGAGATCACAGTGCGTGCCTGTGCAGCCCATTGCTGGGCACTGTGCCCCCAGCAGCTATCACTGGAACGAGGCTTGCCATGTGCAACCAAGGCACACAGGAGTCTTGCCCCTCACTGGTAGGCACATCTCAATGATGGGACTGTGCAGGGGGCCTAAGAGAAGGGCAAATGCTGGCTGAGGAGGGCAGATGCAAGCTGAGGAGGCCTGGAAGCTTGCAGGGTGGGGCTCGGGATCTGCACCAGCGCCCTTCCTGTCCTGCCTTCCTCTGCCATGGCACCTGAAGAAATCTCTGCCCCATCAGACTCCAACATCCCAGAGTCACTTAAGGGTTTTCTGGCTCCTTCGTGCCAATAATCTTAATCTAACTGCCCCAGAGGGGCATGCTGAAAATAAATGAGGAGTGAACTCTGTCTCCTACCACCTCAGACCCTGCAGCCAAGCCAGCATGATGGACGGGGTGACAAAGTGTGAGCAGGGGTGGTTCCAGGACGGCTCTGGTTTGCTGCTGAGCAAAACACCTGGTCCTTGGGGAAGCAAGAGGTGGAGGCTGCCTTACTAACTCCTCTCCCCAACAAGGAGCCTTTCTGTAACTGTGACGGGGGGGGGGGGGTCCAGGGCCGGGCAGTCCCAGGGCAACCACTGCCAGGCATCAAGGTTGTTGAACTTGGAAACGTGTGTGCTTGCCTTGCTCAGCAGAGCAGCCCACAGTGTGCTCAGCAAGTTATACGGAGGGCCCGATGCAGGCTGTCCTCCTCGGAGCTGCAGTGACAGCTGCTGGTGGCTATGCTTCCAAATTGGTAGCATGGGGCAAATGGACCCGAGAGATGGTCTGCACTCCCTAGTTCATCCTCTACCCTGGGAAACGCAAGTCAGCCTTGCTAGTGGCCTTCTCTTAGGGCACTCCCTCCCCTGGCAAGTGTTAAATCTCCATCTGTATTAGTCAGCTTCCCCATTGCCAGACACCCACAAATTAAAGAGAAGAGTTTCAATTCGGTTCATCTTTTAAGGAGATTCAGTCTATGGCTGGCAAGTTCTAAGCAGAAACAACATGACGGAAGGGTGTGGTAACAATAAGCGTCTCAGTTCCCGGTGTCCAGGAAACAGCAGGGGAACGGCACCGGAGAGGAAGGTGCCAGAGACCAGAAGTAGACCCCAAAGCCATGCCGCCCCAGCCCGTCTAGAAGTATACTGCACCAGTCCCTGATGGTAGCTCCCAAAGCCAAAGGACCACTAACCACCATATTATCTTTGGAGAGCGAAAGGGGCTTCAAGAGCTGATTTCTATCCTGGAGCCTCAGCTTGTCACCCAGTCCTTGTGAGATCCATCTTGAGATGACTCATAATATAGGAGCCAGAGCTGGAGCCAGGCGGTAGGTGGTCAAGCAGGAGAGTAACAGTCACACTTCTTTCCTGCATTTACTGAGCTCTTTCCTCTGAACTCCTCCTAGGTGGCATCCTGGATATTTGTGGTCATGTCAGACTGTTCCCTTGAGGCAGGAGTGTCATTGGAACCATGTCTGTGTCCTTAGCACATATTACAGAATGTCCAGCCACTAGATGTTCCAGATGGTTTGGAAATGAGTGACACAGCAGGCCCACACCCAAACCCACAGACCTTGCTCCTGCCTTGTTCTTCCTCCTACTGGAAATGCCCTACTTCACTGTGTCTTCCATGCCTGGGCCCCTTGCCTGCTATCTCTGGGGTGCAAATGGACATAGCTGCTTTAGAACACACAGGACTTGCCTGGCTAAGCATAAGTATACCCTCTAACCTGGGATTTCCAGTCCTGAGTGGCAAAAAAAATGCATAGATTTACTAAAGAACATGTATTTACTAAAGAATATTCTTAACACCGCTATTAATAATGGCTAAAAATACAAACTACCCAAATGCCCTTCAATAGCATAGTGGATAAATAAGTTATGATACACTCTTACACAGAATGTAAAACTGAATCACAGTTGCATGCAATATTGTGCATGAATTGCTAACAGAATATTGAGGGCTTTTATTAAAGAAACCAGATTGTGCATATTGTACAATTCCAGTCATACAAAAACAGGAAAAACTGATCAATAGCTTGAGATGTCAGGATCATGGCTGTCCCAAGAGAAGGAGGCTTGTCTCTGGGTAACTGACAATATTCTGTTTCTCAATCTGAGTACTGGTTTAATATCATCATCCAGCTATGGCTTATGACTTCTCATTCCCTATGAAAGTTACACATCAATAAAACATTTCTCAAAGGGGCAGATTTAAGAAGGAAACCACAAATAATAAGGTAAAGGGGACTTGAATTTATCTTTAGCCTGAAACAATGCTGAATTACCAAGGCACTGTCGATCTAATAGTCTCCTAATCCTAGCTTTATTTTTGTGTGTTGCATAACTTGTATCAATAGTTCACTCATAGAGGACCTAGGGTAAGACAATTTGGATGCACTGCCCTGTTCTCTCACCTTCCTCCTTTGAGGTGTTCTGCTCCAAAGTCCAGCTGAACTTCATGCTTGAGAGCTGTCCACCACTGGTAGTAGCTGTGCTGGATGCTACCATGGGCTGCGGGTGCTGGGGGAGTAAGACCCCAGGGCACAGTCCTCGAAGCAATGCCCCTGAGGAACTCAGTGGGCAAGTAATTGAGCTGTCTTCTCCCAGAGCATGGAGAAGACTCCAAAGCTCACGTACTTGCTCCACGGGCTCTCAGGAGAACCACACTCTGTTTCCATCCAGGCAGCTTGCTTCCTAACAGGCCCCTTAAGGGCTCTCTCCCTTCCCTGTCTGAGTTCTTCACCCATGTTCCTGCTCTTCTCCCAGACTAGCCCCTTGAGCTTGAATCCTATCTCAGCATCTATTCCAGGAACCCAAAGACAGACCAGACCTTTTATTCACGGTGCTGTGCTAGCACGTGCCAAGAATTTGCTAACCAACTGGAGGAACATTCCCCTAATGCCACAGGATATCTTCCCTTCCTGAAGAAGCTGCTTGTCTAAGAAGGTGGTGGCCTGCCTACCTTGGTACTCCTTCTGCATTCACATGGCACCCTTACCTGAGGGGCAAAGGAGTCACCTGTCTCACGTGAGCCAGCATGATGTCAGAGCCGTCCAGAGCCTAGTTCCTAACAAAGGCATGAATTGCCCACGTACCACATTGCATACTGTGCTGGTAGAGCTGCTGGACTTGGCATCCTATGGGAAAGAGAACAGTCCCTTTAAACCTGAGGTTGCCAATTGTTATTAAATGATAAACTGCTACTGCAGTCATAGTAGCCACTTACACATGTGAGGTTCTTGGTAGCTCCCAGTGAATCTCTTTCCAACACATTTCTCCATTAATCTTTATGACAGGGGCCAGGGAGATAGCTCAGCAGCATAGTGCCTGCCAGGCAAACACGAAGTCATGAGTTCAACTTCTGGTACAAAAAAACTCCCAAAACAACAACAAAATTTTTATGACATCCCTTACAGGCCACATTACATATGCTGTCAGGATCAGAGAGTAGCAATGGCCTCCCCAACAATACACAGCTAGCAGATGGTAGGGCTTGGCTGGTGGCTCCCACTGAGGAAACAGTAGACCTAGAATGAAAATTCAAGACCCTGGAATCTTACTATCCTTCTGGAGAGATAGCAGAGGCCTCTCTTCCCTTGCTTCTCTGAGGCCCTACTGGCCCCTGGCACTCTTAGCAGACACACGTCAGCTGCTGGTAAGCACCTGTAACAAACCATAGAAACTAAGCAGCCTGCTGTGAGGGCTATGTGCAGTCTAGCCTGTCCTAGAGCTTTCTCTCCATCTGAGCTTGACAGGTGATGTGGGTGGTGACAGGGAGCCTGCAGAGCCCTTCCCACCGTTGTACCCTGTCCCACCTGGGGCTCAGCGGAAGAAGAAGTCCAAGTGGTGAGCCATCCAGGGAACCCATAATTATACTTGAGAGTCACAACTCACCTGCTCCTGGACCACCAGGGAAATCACAGAAGCATGAGTCTGCATGCTGCCTGAACAAAAACGCCTCACTTCACAGATGGAAAAATGAGGCCAAGCAGAAGCCCCAGCACCCAGATTCTTGGCACTCCATATTGCCCTTCCTGCCTAGCCCGAGACCAGGTCCCCTCAAGGTTTGAGAAGGAGGAAGGCATCTGCACCTGTGCCCCATGGAATCTGTGAAAGAGGGTGTAAAAGAAAGAAAGGGACATACACTTCTCCTGTGGGCTCCGCACCTGCTGTTCTCCCCATTGGGGCCACTTGTTCCCTGACAGCCACACAGCTCTGTCCCATGTGGTCAGAAATTCATTCCCTACTCTGCTTGAATCTCAGCTCCTCAGAAAAGTCTTTCTGGCTGCCCTGTCTCATCCTGGTTACATTCTATTCCCTATCCCTCACTGTGGTCCTTTGTGGCACTTACTGTTGGATGTAACTGCCATGAGGACAGTGGGTTTAGCAGATTCACTGCTGTAAGGATACCCAGAACTTACTGTGCAATCCGGTGTTTTAGGCATTGTTCAAGGTGCTTTCTGTGATTTACTTGTTTAAACCCAGTGACCAAGCACCATTCTGTCTCTATTATAAAGTTATAGAACCTAAGCCACACAGAAGTTCAGTATCTCGTCCAGGATTGCACCACTAAGTGTCCGAGCCAGAATGTGAACTAAGACAGCTCAGTTCTCAGTTTTAGAGACCTGGGCATTCGTGCTATGTGTGTCCACAGCACTTCCCCTTAAGACTGCTTTACCACTGAATCTTCAACATACAGGTCAGTGCCCTGTTGTATTCTAAGTACCCAGTAATGCTATTTGAATTTGAGAAAGAATGGAAGAATGAGGGCTAAGAGTATAAGCAGGTTGAAGGAGGAGCACAATTAATCCTCAGGGTAGATACACAGTAGATTATTTGGGAAGGTTGAGGTTTTCTCCTGTGAAAATACAAGCTCCACAAGAACTGGGACTTTGGCTCATTGCTATTTGTTCAGTTCCTAACACGGTCCCTGGCACATTCTCACAGCTGACAATTCTATAGCATACTCTATACACTAAGTACCATTCTAAACACTACAGTTACAGTAATTCACTTAATTCTCACAACAGACCTGCAAAATAACATTATGATTATCATTTTGCTGCAGAAAAAACACAGGCAGAGATTAAGCAATTTGCCAAGGGTCATACCAAGAAAGATAGAATTCATCAGTGGCTCTTTACCGCTGTAAACTACCCCTCTCATGAAGAGGTCTAAAAATATCTAGTAGATGATGAAAAACAAGCCTGATGTACATCTCCAGACTCCTTTCTGGCCAAGATAAAGATGGGACCTTGTGCTGCAAATGGCCATGTAAGCATCCCTAGTGCAACATCTACCTCCTGTCACAAGGGTGCGTTTAAGATTCCTCTTACAGTATGGACCTCTTCAGCTTGGGCACCATTTTGTTCTTCTCCGGGACCCATACATTGGGTCCCAGGAATATCTATTGGATGAGTGTTAAGGGGAAGTAGAGGGAAGAACATCTAGCTTTTTTAGGAGATTCTTAAAGGCTTCCAGAGAAGGTTCTGTTTGAGTTAACCATTTGCAAAAACATTTGACAGAATGCACCCCTGTCACACTGGCTTACCTTTGGTCCATACAGTCACCTGTGGATTCCTGAACTGCTTTCTGGGCTGGGATTCTGAAGGAATGACCTCTCATTCTGTGCTTGTACCCACAGAACACTATGGGTGGTTGGTCAGGACTGCAGAAAAGGAAGCCACTTGGCTTGAGCAGAGTGACTACCTCAGTTACCTCATCAGTCTGTTATGGCTGTCCTCCCTACTAGTGCTGCCACCATCATGATCATACCAGCCCTGCCACCATCACATCTAGGGTAACGTTAGGTATTGACCACCTTTACTGCTGTTTTGTACCTCACAATACAGATGCTGCTATTGCCACCCTACTCCTGATCTTGTGATCCAACTCTGCTACAGTTACTTCTACTTATTTTCAGCTACAGCTACTGATGTTACCAACGCAACTACTAATAGTTATTATTATTAACAACATACATATGTAACTTACTCTGTGGTTTAAAGCAGAGTGTAGTACCCATGCTAGCTTTGATTGTTTGGTAGGATGGTGAGGAAAGCAGGGTGTATTATACAGACAGGGGAGAGGAGGCACAGTCAGAGACATTCAGCACTGTAACGTCACCTAGGTAATAGAAAGTTCACAGAACAAGGACAGCTCACAGTTTAACCTCTGGTGATCTCATAAAACAAGTTGAGAAATGCATCTTCTTCCTTTGTTTTTGAAGATTGTTTTTTGTCTAAGATGGCCAAGTTACTTCTTTTTTTCTGTAATTTTTTTATTTTAGTTTATTAGTACACGTGCATAGTAGATAGTGTTTTCTTTCCCTGTCAGAAGTTGATACATGTACATGTATAATTTTAAAAATGGAGATATCATCCTGGTAAAAAAAAAATAAATTAATGTGTGGGCAACTCCTCTGAATCAAACATTTTGCTAAATGCATGCCCAAATGTTAGACCATCTAATCTACACAGCAACCTTAAAATGTGAGTATTGTCTTCATCCTTTAGAAAATGAGGAAACTGAGACTCATAGAAGGTAAAGGTTACTCTGGAGACTGCCCAGCTTGTCAGTAGCAGGATGCCACCTGGCCTTGGAGCCTGTGCTCCAGGGATAGGGAAGGTGTTTCCATAGGAAATGCCCAGTTGAGGGCTCCAGAAACCTAGGGAGTGGTCCTCCCAGTGTGTCCCAACAGCTGTACATGTTTGACCTAATAGCTAAACCTCTCTGGGTCTTATTTTGATCCTCTCCTGGTATCACTGGCTTTACCTCCTTTGCAGTTATTTTGAGGAGAATCAACCCTTGACCTTGGTACCTGCTACTGATATGATGTGAGTGCCCACAATCTATACACTGCTCTGAGCAATTCCACTGACTCTGTCCTTTACTTCCCCCAAACCCTGAAAGATGAGAATATTATCTGTCTTAGTTGACAAATGAGGAAACTCAAGGCTTGGAGAAGTGGCTTGGAATGACCCTAGATATTTGGCTTCGGTGTGGCATGGTGGAGTCAGTTTCTAAAGCAAGGCTTCACTCTTCCCCACGGAGTAGCTGCCACACACTAAAGAGTCTGGTGGGTCTCAGGAGGATTTGCTGCTGCTAGCCAGTCACCCCGCTGCTGTCCACAGGTTCCTTCTGTGTGCAGACGCTGCATCAGTTCCACATCTTCGATGGGGAAGGAGAGAGCTAGCCTCTCTCCTTGGAAGAGACCCTGTCTGGGACAGAGCCCAGTGTCATACAGCTTAATCTAGAAAATGGAGTTGTATAGAGGGTGCTGAGTAAAACCAGCAAGTATAGCCACATGCCTCAGATAACACCAACTTGTGACAAAAAAGTCCCAATTTTAGTGGTTTCACAGACCCCTTGTGAGTATTCCTAATGGGCCAGTGAAAACTCAGAGACCCAGGAGGACAAAAGCCCTTTCCTGGGCAGAAGCCTAGCCAGCATCTGTGGGAGGAAACACTGAAGAGGATTCTAAGGGTCTGTCTTGGAAGTAGCCTCTTTTTCAATTGGTCAGCATCACTTATTATGACCTTGTCTACCTGTCAAGAATGCTGAAAAGGCCATCAAGCTGTGTGCCTGAAAGGAAGAGAGTATGGGACTAGTGGGCAGATCACAGTCACTCTCCTGCCCAGTTTGGTGGGGATCAAGAGCAATTTCCATAGGGAAGTGTCGTGTCATCTCTGGGGAAACCTGAAGAGTGGGCAGGAAGTAGAAATGACAGGTGATTTGATCAGAGGACCACAGACCTAACCACTGTCCAGGTGGCACCAACCCCCAGAAGGGGAGAATAGCTTGAGCCCCCACTCTGTCCTCTGGGGCCCAAGGCCCTGCAGGTGAGCTCTGAGCCCATGCAAGGGAACCCTGTGGGCTCTCTCTAGAGAGCCAGATGTCCTCTCCAGGGCTGCTTCTTGGCCGCTTGAAGCTTCCTTGCAGAGCCGTCAGCCTAAGACTTTAACCCAAGATTTAAAAGACCAGAGATCAAAAGCAGATGCTCCTGGAAGAGACTTCAACCTTCCCAGCCGTCTGGGGACAGGGCTACAGAGGAGAAGGCAATTCATCATGGAAGCATGCAAGCCCCCGTTCAATAATAAACAGATGTATTATGAGGAAAGGAAGGGCTGGGCGTCAGCCCCTTGATTCATTTGTCTCCCTCGCGAAGTCACCTTCATCCTGGGCTCCAAAGGGCAGACTCGGGTGCTTTGAAGCAGAGACATCATGTCAGGGAAATGGAAACATTTCACGCTGTAAATCCTCAGGCTGTCAGAGAAACCCTAATGAGAGAGGAGGCTGGTGGGGAGCACCCAAGACTGCTTGGAGGGAGCGGGGACAGATACTAAAGGCAATTCTGGGGGACAAGAACCTGACCCCAACCCCTCTCGATGTAAGCCCTTTCTTTACTGGTGCCCCATGCTGATGGTAGGCCAGGCTGTCTCCCCAAAGCCCCTGCCTGCTTTGGGGATGATAATGATGGTGATGTTTTGGATTCAGCGCCCTTGGCACAATTCATGATTCACATGCTTTGGTCAAGTAAAGCTCCGTGAGGTGTTCGTAACCTTCACTTATGGTGAAGAATCTGAAAATATTTTGACAAGTCAGAGATGTGAGCATGATTACCTGCTTAGAAAGGGTGTTTCTTATTCCCTAGTTAGGAGAGACTGAGTCATGACTCCCAGGCCCTTCTCCACTCAAAGTCATAGAGGTTATTAGAAATAAATGCAGCCCCTTACACACACACACACACACACACACACACACACACACATGGCTGGTCGAGTGTCAAGGTTAAGATCAGGAGCTCTAGGGTCCATCAGTCCTGTGGATGGAGTTTCAGCCCTACACTTGGTGCTGTGTGAACCACTTAACCTCTCTGAGCCTCAGTTTCTGTATTGCAGGGTGGGAATAGTAGTGACAGGATCTACTGCTTGCCTGATTGTTGGCAGTGGTGAGTTAAAATACATGATGTGCTCAGCTTGTGCTTCCTGTTTTTACTTTCAGATTTGCCTCTGAGGTAGGCCTGCACTCAAGCTGAAGATTATTAGCCCACTTTACTTCTGAAAAACTGAGGCTTAGCGAGGAAAAGACGCATCCAAGTTCTTACAGAGCCAGCACTCAGCTCTCCCGATTCCTGATGCAGGCACTTTCTGCCCTGCTGTCCCCTTGTTCCCACATCCTCAGAACCGTTAACCAGGTGTGATGATGATGGGTGGAAGTAACGATGGTTGGAGGCAGGAGACAGAGAACCAGGTAGGAACTCGTGAGAGACTAAGCAGTCCCAGATTGAGGACGTAGCCTTCCTTGTAGATATACAGGAGGGAAATAATTTGAGTGACTTTGTAGAAGGTAAAACCCTATTAGACCATCCTGGCTGATTAGCCATTGTTTCACCCCACCTTTCAGCATGGAACCTAGCACATGGTAAGCACTCACACTATACAGTTTCTTGCTGTCATTGTCAGTGAATGAATGAATGAATGAATGAAGTGAACAAGAGGGAGAACTCCTGGACACAGTCAGCATTCACTGAGACAGGGACCACAAGGCCAGAACTGAATTCAGAGAGTGATTTACAGGAGACTCAGCTGCTTCTGAACTTCCTCTGTGTGCAAAATCCAAAGGCTATAAATCCAGTGCTTTCATTAACACCAATCAAATTGGGCTTTCACTAACACCAGCTCATTACCACCAAAGAGTGGTAGAGAGGAAAAGAAGCAAACCCTGCCTGCCACAATAGAGCCCACAGTCCAGTGGAGTGGGGGTAAAGTTCATTCCCAGGGCAGGGCAGCACACGTGCATGTGCCCCATGTGGTGGCAAAGAACAAGGAAAGCTTCAGAGAGGAGACCTTGGGGGCTTCGGTTTGTTGGAGGGTTCCCCCGAAGAGGTGGGTGAGGTGGTGAACTGGATTTGAACTGATGGGTTGCATGATGAGTCAGGTTTGAGTGAGCACGAAAGCACTTAGGGCAAAGGCATGGGCATGAGGATGGTCCTGGATGTGAGGGAACTTATTTGGATCTACCCTGGCATTTCTTAGATTTGAGAGAGGCCCTGACTCTGAGCAGGCAACAGCACACTCCAAAAGTTTCTTTATCTCATTCTCAGTATTCTTGTCCAGTAGCTACAAAACAAAGATTCTCTTCGGCCGTGTGCCCGAGGTTGAAGGCATTCCAGACCCATAAATATTATTTCCAAAACCAACTGATGCATAAAACTTGACTTTGATTAAATATTACAACCAAGATTTGGTAATGGAGCATGAGACTGTCATTTATCAGTGAGAAATGTGGACATAATAATTCATTAAGCTCCTTTGAGCTCTATCTCGGCTCAGGCCTCAGGACAGAGGGGGCCTGGAGAGGTTATGTTTTGTTTCGACTGTTTGCAAGACTTCTTTCCAAACTGCTCCTGAAAACCATTAGCTCCCCAGGAGGCCCCAGGCTGCTGCCCTTCAAGTGTCCCGGCCACTGAGCCACTTGAAAGGCCTCCATTTATCACCAACTCCCTGCTTTCCCCCTTCAAGCCAGGGACCTGGGGGGAGGGCACAGATAGAAGCTGCCTTGCTGCGGTAAACTGCTACCCCTCCCACCATCCGAGGACCTGTGTGTGCAGGAATTCACCATCCATTCCTTCAGCAATGCCATGCAGCAGATGATGTGATGGGCATTGGAGATGCCAGAGGGACAAAACGGACACAGGCCTGCATGGCTCTCAAGGTGGCCACATCCTGAAAGAGTGACTGCAAGTCAATAGACACTGTGTAGTGATGCAGACTGAAAGAATAGAGGCACCAAGTGGGCACCTCACCTGGCCTGGGAGTCAGTCCTGGAGGAGGTGGGGCAAGCTGAGAACCAAAGCATATTCAGGAGTTGTTTAAGGACAGATAGAGTATTTTCGTTATGTGGAACAGCAGGTAGAGGCTGTGAGGGAGGGAGAGCATGGCACCTCTAAACAACTGAAATAATTTTGGCCTGAATGGGTCTTAGACTCTGCAGCAAGTGATAGCAAGAACTAAGAATAGAGAGATGAGCTGCGTTGGTCCATTGTGTTCTTGAGCCTTATCTTTCATGGTCTTGACTGGCTGGAGAGGGGTTACCACGATCAAGGTTCGGGCTTAGAAAGATGATGTGGCTGCTGTGTGGAAAACGGACCATAGGGGCTGAGGCTACACATCCTCAGAAGTTGGGATGAGCCAGATGTCATGCACGCTGTGCCTCTGGGGACCAGAAGCAGGTGTGCGGGTTGTAAGAGGTGACTGCTAGGATAGCTTGCTTGTACTGCTGCTACCGGCCACCCTACAGTAACTTCAAACTGCAAAGGTCTGCCTCTCACCTCTGCTGCATTCAGGTCATGCCTCAGCTGGAAACCTCAGAGCAGCCACTACCCGAAACGTGGAGAGGCAAAGAGGATGCCACATTGCTCACGGGTTCCTGAAGGTGCCATCCAGAAGTGACAGGGACCATTTCCATTCACATTCCATTAGCCAGAGCAATCCTATGGCTGGTCCCATTTTCAAACAGACTAAGAAAGAACCACCCTACTGACTGAGAAGATGGGAGGACCTGGCTGGTTAACCACCCAGTGACTCACTGGAGGTGCCATGGCTCGTCCACTCTAGAACATGCCAAGCTTTGGTCCAAGGCTTTCAGAACTCGTGTCCATGTGCCTGGTCATGTTTCATCCTCCCACCAGCCCTGCAGGGCAGGCACAGTCAGCCCTTCCAAGTTGCCAGGCTCTGCGTCCTGAAATCCCTGTGGAGAAAAAACCCAATAGCTCAGGGACTGCAGAGCTTCTGGGAGAGTGAGTGTGGACCTCCCACATGTTTTGTACATATTTCTTACTTTCACTAAAATGAGTAATAACAGCATTAAATGAAGATGCTAAAATAAAGATGCTAAATAAAGATGAAGCCCATGGCATTTACAAATCTAAATGAGACATCCTGGAGAGACCGAGCAGTGCGTTTGCATTTGCCATCCCTCTGAGAATCTGCTTTCCTGCAGGTGGACCAAGAAGATAGGAAATGTTTTTGCTTTGGTGAAGGCACCAGGGCATTTATTTATACTGGGTCTGCCTAGCCATCCAGATGTCCAGATTATGTGACTCAGCTAAGGGCTTCAGCCTGCTAGTCACTCACGATCTCAGAGCAGCACCCTGAGAGGCAGCCTGCCCTGCTTTGTGGCTCCCAGATCTAGGGCTGTGCTTACTCCCATCACTGAGTCTCTTCCAGCCACTTCTTTCTGCCTTCCTTTCTGACTGTCTACCCCTCGACGTGTTACTGTCACTGGTAGGTGTGAGTTTCAGAGGAATTAAACTTGTCAGGATGACTGAAGAGGAACTTGAACACCAAGCCTAGAACACCCAAGGTCTGGGAGAACCCACTTGAGGTCAGATCCCAGCCCCGCTGCTTCATGGAGTACAGCCTTGAAACACTCTCCACATCTCTGAATCTCCATTTTCTCAACCACATCCTGGGGCCGTGGAGGCAGAGAGCTGCAGGGATGCTGAGAGCAGCGAACCAGGGAATTCATGCCAGGCCCTAGCACTGTGATGAAACTACCTAGAGTGATAGGCATCATCTGTAGGTTTTTAAAGGAAAGCTCACACTTGGAAAAAGTGTGCTGCACTACCGTTGACTTGCTCAAGCTTGCACTATTGGTGCAGGGAGCAGCAGTTGTCCTGCAAATGAGCCAACTCCTACAAAACCCTTCCCCAAGCCCACCCCATCCCCAATCCCCTCCCCAGCTGCCTCTAGGGAGTTACCTGCCTCATTCTGTTGACCCTTTCTGCTTTGCCGCCAGGGGCCCTTTTCCTCGCTCTCACCTTCCTCATTGCTCAAAAGAAAATATCCTCTTCCCACTCCCCACTTATGCCCATTTCCCAGTGAGCCAGTTTGGAAGTGTGTGTGACCCTTGCTGCTCTTTACAACTGTGTGCTATGTCTGTGGCCACAGAGTGCACCTGTGTCACCAGTGCTGGAACCCAGGCCTTGAGCTCTGGCAGGAGGACTGCTTCTGCACGTGTAGGAGCTCTCTCTGCGTTGTGCAGCAGGTGACTAATATACAGGCAAACACCTGTTTGCATAGCACAGTGAAGAGACTCATTGAAAGGTGCTGTATTTTGGCAGCTTCTCCTCCACCCTGTGAGGAGGGTGGACCAAAGGAGGAGATGGAGGATAGACTTTGGCGGGGGGGTCTGGTCTCCAGCTGTTGAGGCCTGAGCCAGGGAGATGTGATTGGTGGAGAAGAGAAGATGAAGAGAGCCTCAGGGGGCAGACACTGGGGGAGTGGACAAGGTCATCATGGCAGGCACTTGGGCACATGTGTGGTTACTGCTGTGAAGTCCCTGTGTAGTGGCTATGTGGGGGGCATGTGGTGGGATGTGCTTCTGCTTTTGAGTCCCGTGTTTGCTTGTGTTTACATAGAGAGTGGAATTAATTAAATGCCGCAGGGCCTCCTCTGTTGCTGAAAATAAACGCAGCCAGCCCGCAGCAGTGTGGCCTGCCTGCCTGCCTGCTGAGAAGCAGGTGTCTGCTGGACTTCTGCAGGTGGCAGAGGGCAGGAGGCACACAGGGCTCCCCCAGCAGGGATTAGTGTGGCAGCCACTTTGTCCCCCTCAGCAGCATGTCAGATCCAGATGTGGACTGCAGACGTACATCCATGTACAGACAGTCAGAGGCAGAGATAGTCATGTCAAGTCACATAAATGGGCACGGGTCCCCTGAGAACATGGTTGCACGTGGGCATATGGATACAGAGGCAGATGCCATGGGCACACACAGACCAGGGATGCTGCCAGCTACACAGTAAAACAGGGTTAGCCTGGTCACACACATTCAGATAAACCTGGCCCCTGTGTCACTCAGGACCCACAAAAACACAGTCACCCAGGAACATGGCCACAACCTGCTGAGTCACCAGGACAAACAAGGACACAACTTGAGAAGCAAAAAGCTCCAACATTCTTGCCCTTCAGTCTGCCTCTCACTAGAAGTGTGACCTTGGGTTTGTTTCTTCACCTCTTTGTGTCTCAGTTTCTTCCGTTGTAAAGTGGGATGTCCATGTATCAATCTCATGGTGTCTTTAGTGTAACACTGAGAAAATGAATGTAAAGTTCTTAGCAGAGCTCCTGGTACATGCTAAGCACTCTACGGACATTAACAGGAGGATTCTCTTCTAACACCCTCAGCAGTCTTGGGAACACTCAAGCATGTCAACACACATGTAGCCCAAAGGACCCCCAGGAGCCTGGACTTAAGACTCGCCTACAGACTCGAAGACATGCCTGCATAGACCCGCTCCCTGTAGGCCTGTGCTTGCACATGCTTCATGCTCTGCTGACACCACCACTGCCACCACCCACCCAAGTTATCACAGGCGCATGACCAAACCATGCAGAGTGGAGGAAAACCAAAGGCATTCTTGGCGAAGGAGGCGCATGCCATGTGGCATGCTCTCTAGCCACTAAAACACACAGACTCTTCTGTGGCTGGCTCCCCATGGCCTGCAGGCTAAGATCCCGCCTTCCAAGCCTGAATTCTGGACATCTGTGCTGTGTCTCTGTCTCCAGTCTTCTGCTTCTACTCTGGCTTGCTCCCACATAGCTCCTATGGACCCCAACAAGCGGTGACTCTCTAGTTCTGAGTAATTGAGAAACAAAAGGAAATGACAGCAAGAGAAGGTCAAATAGCATCCTTATCACTAAGAAAGTTCAAGTTTAGGGCTGGGGATTTAGCTCAACCGGCATAAGTGCCTACCTGGCAAGCATGAGGTCATGAGTTCGATCCCCAGTACCAAAAAAAAAAAAAAGAAAGAAAGAAAGAAAGTTCAAGTTGGCCCTCATAACTTACTCTGAGAAGCAGAGAGGCCCTCTGATTTGACCCCAGAACTGGACAAACTAGCTCAGTTCTGGGTCTCAGACAGTGCTGGAATGATCAGGCCTCCCTAAAGGGTGTCTCCTCAGCTAAGATTTGGCTGGACTTTCATGTATTTTTCCCAGGGCACCTGCCCTTCAAAAGCCTCTTGATGTTCAAAGCTGCTCCCCCTCCTGCTCTGATAGCTCCTTGTCTGGCCTTCTATTGGTGAGTTATTGTGTGTAACAATAAGACCACAAACTCAGTTGCTTAAGACTACATTATCTCAGTCTCTATAGAGCTGTTGCTTCTCAGTTAAAAAAATAAAAACTTTAACCCAAGAGGAATTTAATGATTGATTAATTGATTGATTGATTGATTGATTCATTCATTCATTCATTCATTCTTTTCATCCGAAAGGAGCCTTGCATGCTGAGGGTGGTGCTGTAGTTTGGGTGTTAAATATCCCTCAAAGGTCCTATGTTGAAAGCATGTTCCCTAGGGTTGCACTGTTTGAGGTGGGGCCTCATGGGAGGTCCTAGGTCACTCTGGGCCCTTAAAGAAGACTGGGGACCCCAGGTACTTCCTTTCTCTCTTTGCTTCCCGATCATAAAGCAAGCAATGTTCTGTATTCACTCCTGACATTGCTACCCAAGAAGCCCAAGAAGAGGAGGGTCCACCCTACCTTTGACTGGAAATTCAAAGCATGTTCACTTACAAAATAGTCACCTTGAGTAACTGTTTCCATCAGAGTGATGGAAAGCTGACTAACATGGTGTGAAGAGAGGCTACAACAACTGCTGACCCCAGATCCCTCGAATAGGAGGTGAGGGCCTGGAGCAGGGTACGTCTGTGTCCTCCTGGCCTCAGCCCAGCAGTGCAGCTCCCAGCCCCACATCTACCCCACTGGACTGTGTGTGTTCCCACCCCCTGCTCCTGCCCTTCCTGGCCTCACCAACAAGAAATCAGAAGTGGCATTTGAATGATCCATCTCTTATAAACAACTTCGTTCCTCATAAAATACAAAACATAAGTTTATTATAGAAATAAAAAAGTCTATACTTTATAAATAATGTAAGAGTCATTCTGGAGTATTACCATATCAATATATCATTTTCTCATCTATTTTCAATTAATATATATTTATAAGTACATGTGTTTTCTAATAAAATTGAGGCCAAGCCACATACAATTACATTTTTTTTTTATCATAATGCTTGCTACAAATGGGCGTGGTGGTTCACACCCTAGAATCCTGGCACTGTGAGAGGCTGAGTCCGAAAGCTGGCAAATTTGAGCCCAGCCTGGGCAGTTTAGTGATTTAGTCAGACCCTGTCTGAAAATCAAAAAGAGGGGTCAGGGATATAGCTCAGTGTGAAGGCCCTGAGTTTAATTTCTCCTGTACCCTCCACCCTGCAAAAAAGCTTACTACATACCATGCTATCATCACTGTTCTATATATAACTTTATTTTGCCTTTCTTTTCTTGTTTTATTTTAAGGTAAAATAATGAGCAACTACGAACTTACCATTCAACTTATGAGCTAAAATCTTCCTAGTAACTTACAGCTACCCATATGTTCGCCTTCTGTCCTGGCTTCTGCCTACCCTGAAATAACTCAGTCCTAAATTTTGTATATCTTGTTCTTTTAGTCTTTAAAAACTATAGATGTGGCATTCACATGCTTCATTGCATTTTGTGAGTCCATGATCATGCAAGCCCTTCTATGTATGTGGCATTGTTTCATTGTACCCTCCACACTGAGAACATTTTGCAAACACATTCTTAATAGCTGCATAATATTCTATTTATAGAATATTACATATTTTTATTGCTTCTCTACTGTTGACATTTGTTTATAACTTTATAAATAGTGCTACCACAGACATCCCTTCAGGTAATTTTTCCATGCCTTCAAAGTATAGAACTGCCTTTCAAATAGGGTGCACATTTCTAAGGGTTTTGCTAGGAATGGCAACATACCCTCTGGGAAATTTTCATAGATGCCTGTTTTCACAACACCTGTCAATACAGGGAACCATCACTGATGAAAGGGAGAGGGGAGGAGAGAGGCAATGAGAAAGGCGAGAAAGGAGAGAGTGGGAGGGAAGGAGACCCGAGTGTATCTATTCCTTCCAAAGGGCCCAGAGCCTTTGCCCTCAGGACCTGGACGTGCTCTCAGAGTGCTTCTCTGACCTGACCCCAGCTGCTTTCTCCTCAGTTTCAGCCACGCTGGCCCCTGTGAGCTCTCTGACAGCACCAGGCTCTGCTTGCCAGCCAGCTCCTCTCCTAGACACACTCCTTCCTTGGCGCATGCCTTTATATTTCACTATTTTGAAGAGTCCTTCCCAGGTATCCCTGTCAGTGCGGGGCCTCTTGCCTGTCCCCTGCATTATTCTCCATCTCCACTTTGGTGCCTTCAGAGTGCTTGTCACAATTTGCAACATGTGTTTCTGTGTCTGCCCCCACCCTACTGTAAGCCGAGCGTGAACTGAGCACTGCCGCCTTGTTCATGACTGACCTGCAGCGCCCAGTGGTGCTGGACACATAGGAACTTAATACATACCAGTCATTGCAAGAATGAGGGGTGAGTGGACGAGGATGCAATGACCAGGGCCCAACACAAGTCCTTCTCAGCCCTGATGGGCGGGCCACACAGGCCAGTGCTGAGCCAGACGTATTTCTAGAATGTCTCCAGTGGGCTTCTGGCTGTGGCTTCCTTCTTGGGTGCCTGTGGCTCCTCCTTCAGGGAGCTGTGACTCCTGGGGCACAGAGATATTACTACACCCACGTGCCACCTTTGCACATAGTTTGGCTCCCAGGCTGAGTCCTCCTGCCCTTTGACTTAATGATTTAGTATTCCAAGAGTGGACTCACCAGGTTTCCCAGTCTGCCCGCTGCCTTCCGGTTTCAAGGTTGTCAGGGCTCACTTGTGCCTCTCACTGGATTCTCCTTCATCCTCTCCTAATCTTGGCGACAGTGACATCACTCTGTTCTGGGTAGACTTTACATGGTTTTTTCCCATGAGGCATTTTATCTGAGTCTTTGCTGGCAGCTCTCTAGTCGGAGAGTTATTCTCCCTTCCTGCCTTGACAGAGCCGAGGTGTGGAAGACATCAGCTTGCTTGCATAAGGTTATACAGCTACTCAGTGACAAACCAAGCTTGTTTGACAGCAGGTTTTTCTTTGCTGTCCCTGCAGGAATCGTGAAGTGGAACTTCAGGGATGCTGAGGCTCTAGGGGACCAGAGGCAGCACCACTTCCTTCTAGTTTTCCATCAGTTTTGGTTCTCAGTGAAAACTCATGTCCATCTATCTTGGATTTGCTTGTGACATTATTCTTTTACATTCTCACTCTGTGAATTCACACCAAGGGCAGCTTCTGTGCAGCAGGAGATTGAGTTACAGGCTCAGTGGGAACCACTAGCACCGAGAGATGTGAGTCCACCAGAGGCTGGGCCAGTGGCTGGGGTCAACACTGATCTGTGACAGGAGTCATGTGGGTGGGGTGTGCCCTCCACACTCAGCCACACTGCCTGGTGCCCATCTGAAGCATCCAGGCCAGTGCCTGCTGAGAAAGCTTGTGGAGTTGTCTGATCCAACCAAGCATGCAGCCCGCAAGGGTTCTCGTTCAAATGCACACCCCAGGCTGGCACACTGGGGAAGTGTAGTGACTTTCCCAGGAGAAAGCTTATTGGTCTCTAGCTTTATAAGCAAAATATTCCGAGCGTGTGTGTGTGTGTGTGTGTAACAGAGAAAGAAAAAAAAGGAGGAGGAAGAGGACAAGGAGGAAGAGGAAGAAGAAAAAGGAAAAGAGTAAGAATCTGATGAGCCCAGCCCTTGCTGCAGTAGGTAGGAAGTTTCCAGATCCTCACTGGACTCAGGAGGAAGTCTCCATGGGGTGCCAACAGTCTTGTAACAACTCAGACCGTTTCCTGTCTGAGAGGCTCATCTCCTTTTAACACCTCAGGCTCAGCCAGCCCAAGATAGTCCAGACTCTCTGTCTGAACCTAAACCCTACAGCATAGATCACACTTAGAGAAAGTGCTGAAGCCTTTGCTAAACCCCGCCAGGCCTGGGACACCTTTGAAGTCAGCATGGGAGGCGCTTCTCAGTCAGGAACAGAGAGTGAGGGCAAGAGAATAATGTATTTCTGCCATCTGGGACTTGGTCTTGTCATCTTTAAAATGGGACAGCAAGGAAGAGGACTTGTCAGGTCCCTTGTAGGTTTGGTTTGCTATTACTCCCCAACTCAAATATTCTCTGACCAACCTGGGAAGTCTGTGTTGTGCTCGGCTTGTCTCCCCTTCCTTCCTGGATGTTTATACCTACTCTCTCCTTATTCCTGTGACAGGCCTTATGAGCTGTTTACCACGTGGGGATGAAGAGTGTAAAGGGGCAGAATTTCCCATTCAATAATTATGAACACTAAGGTTGGTTCTGCACTCACCCTTGAGCAGGAGGTGGGCATGACCACCACTGCCCTCCACACTCAGCCACACTGCCTGGTGCCCATCTGAAGCATCCAGGCCAGTGCCTGTTGAGAAAGGTTGTGGAGTTGTCTGATCCAACCAAGCATGCAGCCCGCAAGGGTTCTCGTTCAAATGCACACCCATTTGCAAATGGCCAGAAGGTCCAGGCTTCTACTAAGTCCAGCTTGCCCCAGACTCGAAGTCAAACCCAGTCCTGAGGCTGCCTCTAGCCTCTCTCCTCTTCATGTGGACATGCCAGCCACCCATAAACAGGGGCTCTTTCCAGAGGATATTGACACAGTTGCTCTTGTGGCCCTTCGTTTTTCTGACCCCGTGGAAAAGCTTTCCGCCTCACGTCTGCTGGGAAACTCCTACTGTCTTTGAAAGTCCAGTGTGAAAGCTGCTTGCTCTGACCTTCTTTGACTGACGGAGCTGCTGAGCAGCCCACTATTAGCCACTCTGCCCACTGAAGATACAGCCTCTTACGCCCTGTGCGGCTCTAAACAGGGTCTCTCTGCCAGTTCTCAGTTTACAAATTACATACTCTGTCCAGACCCTGGCAGGCAGGCAAGCTTCTTTCTGCAAGACAGGGTAATTGTCCAGCCATAGCGTGCTCTGAGGCACATGGCAGCAAGCTCTCTGTTCACTTTCCACCCCAGCACCAGTACCCTCTTGTAGCCTGTGTTATTGTGCAGAAATGCAGCATTTTATCTTAAAAAGCAAAGACCTACTGTTCACCATGTTAGAATGGTTCCCACTGCTCATGGTCAACTTTAGCATTAATTCCAGCAGGAAAATAACACTTTGGGAAATGTTCTAAGCCTGGGGCCTGACCTACAGAACATGGCCAGTGTATCACTCTCAGGGTCCACAGGGCTACCAAGGCTGTATATTGTTTTTTAAAAAAATGTGTTCAGACCTTCTCCTCTCAGAGTGGAAAATCTGTTGTGTGGTCTAGACAGGAAAATCTGGAAGACGATGCCATGTGTTAAAGCACACGGACACTTCCCTCTGTGTCCTGAGTCTGTGGGCTTGCCCGTGTCCCCCAATCCTTCCCTGCCACATGCCACCTGCACCCTTGCTCCTTTGGGTTGGAGTGGGTGTGTTTGGAGCTGTCCTCTTAATGCTTATGTCCCTCCAGATTCCTATGTTGAAAGCCCAACCTCAGTGTGATGCTAGGAGATAGGGCCTTTGGAAGGTGATTAGGTCATGGGAGTTCTGCTTTCATAAAGGGCTTTAGTGCACTAAACAAATGGAGCAAAATGCCTGCAGTGTCGCAGAGTGAGCACTGTTGGAGAATAGAAGCAGTAGGCACCTGGGCATCTCCACAACCATAAGGGACCCCTAAGAGCTGCCAGACGGAGGGCTCCTGAGGAAGACAGTCTGGGCTGCTAGGTGGCACCTGCTCAGCACATAGGTTAACAGCTGTATGTGGAGATCATCTCACCCCATGTAATGCAACTGTTTAATGCTTAGATTTTTATCATTGATAGTGAAAACTAATGCTTCTATGACACCACGTGCCAGCTTTGTTTGATGCACTTGAAAAACATATCAGCACATTTAACTACAAAACAAAGCATCAAAAACAAAGCAAAATAAACAAACAAACATATGGGAGGGAGTGATACTATCCCCAATTCACAGATGGAGAAACAGAGTCACAAAGAGGTCAAGTAAAACTAGCCTCCAGCTGAGGAGTGAAACTGAGTGGTCTGGCTGCTGCTGAGACACATGTTAACAGCTGGCCTGTGTGGCTCTGCTGAGGCCCTGCTAGCAGACACCACAGCGCTCAGGCTACCTTGGCTTCTCCCTTGGCCTCGCCCCACCCTCAGCCCTCAGCCAGGCCTCATTTTCTCACCCTGCCCACAGACCATGATCAGCTGCCTCCTGCAGCACACACGAGGTGCAGAAAGACATGTGAGCAAGTGTGGAGCCTGGGCTGGGAGTCAGGATCTGTGACCACTAGCTCTGCTGCTGCTCCCTCTGCTCCTGTGGGGCCCTGAGCCTGATCTCTCCATGTGTCCATTCATCCATCCCTCCATCCAGGTATTCTCTCCCGATTTCCCCAGAGTGGCAACAAGGGTGACCATCAGTGAGGTCTATCAGGCCAAATGATACAGCAGTCTGATCAAGGTTATCTGAAACCACAACAGCCTGGCCAATCAGCCTGACCAATGTCTGAGAAAGGAGTGGGAAGTCCTCCTGAGAATCAGGGTGTAGGTCCAAGGGATAGGAGCAAGTTGGAAAGTAGACAGCAAGGTAGACATGAGTGGATTCTAGAGAGGGTGAGAATAGCTCTGCTGTGACCCCTGAAGACCACTATTCTCCCAGTGGTGGCTATAGCTCCAGGTTCACCTGACTGGTGCACCACATGCCAGAACCATTCTGAACATGGAGCTACCCTGCCTTCCAGCAGTTCTTAGCCCGGGCAGCTGCAAGTTCATCTTGGCTTCTATTCAGCACCCATCCTCCATCCTATGTACACAGAGGTGGAGTGTGTGTACGGGGTGGGGGGTGCTTTTTAAAACAACAACATAATTTTCTCGGAAGTGAGTAAATTCCCTCTCTGGCTGTGAGCCAACTTGCCTCTTATCAGATTCCAATCCCGGATCTAGATCTGGTTCTGGTTAGTGTAGGAACAGAGACAGGGATAGCATTCGGGAACACTCTGGGCAGCACAGATGTTGGGGTTTCCTGGCCCTTTGAGCCTCCGCCTGTCCTACTCCCCTGTTCCTGCCCACCTCCTAAGCTTCTGTCTGTGTAACTCTCAGCCCCTTTCTACTCGTGAGTTTTTGAGCAAACAACTATGCCTCAGTTCCGTTACAGGTAACAATGGGAATAGTAGTAGCTATTCCACAGGGATCTCTATGAGGATTAAGAAGAACTAGTACATGTGAAGCATACAGAATATCCCAGTTGGTGTGCAGGAAGGACCATGTAAAGTATCTATGCGTAGCTGTCATTACACTATAATTGCAATTATTTTTATGCTGCATGTCCTAATCCTAAGGTATATCTTCTTAATGCCCAATAATTTCTGAAATTCAGTGCCCCCACAGTTTTTATGTGCTGTCCTCTCTACCTAAATCCCATTCCTTGTTTGATCGAGCTACAAAATCCCTACTTGTCTTTCAAATCAAGCCCAAGATGGTCCATCCTCCTGGATACAACAAGTGGAAAAGTCCGTTAGATCTCATGGCACTTTCTGCTGCTCTTTGTCCACATTTAGGGCTATCCTGTGCTGTCATGTATCTCCTTGCATGTCTGTCTCCACACTAGACCCTGAGTCACTTGAGGGCAGGGATGACTGATTCATCTCTGTCTTTGACATAAGTATCAGGCCTGGGAGATGCCATAAATTCAGCTAGAAGATAGGGGAGACATGTGTGGTACATGGTGATGAGTGCCACGGTGAGTAAATAGACAGAACTAGGTAGAAGAGGGATTCATTCACACTGAGTTGGGAGGGGCCACTGAGCATTGAGGAAGCTGAGGCAAAGTTGTGGAGCTTTGGGCTAGTTCCAAAAGTGCTTCATAGACAGACATTGTTCTGCAGACACCAGTATGAAGCCTCCATTGGTTTCCTCCATGCAGTTCAAGGACTTCATCATGCTGTGAAGTTTGTTATCATCAAAACTGGTTCAGATCTGTACATCTATTGGAGGAATGCCCCACCCACTCGTTCCCAAACTCCTATCCTAACCCTGTCTCTACCTCCACCCTGGGAGGGAAGCTTGCTTCTCCCTTACCATGACAGGTGGGGTAGAATATGAGAGCTGCCAGCCAGCACACTGGGGAGTGGAAAATTAAAGATTTAGCTGCAGGTTTTCTGACCAATGAGCAAAGGAAATCATTATGTGGTGGGAGTAAAGGGGGCCATGGTCCAACTCTTGCAACCTCACACTTACTAGTTACCACTTGTTTGAATCACTAAGTGCTTTCTGTCTCCTGATTGGGCCTGACTGCTCCCCAAGACCCTCACTCACCACTGACCTGGTGAGTTAGGTCTGCAGAGCATCTGCCCCTCCTGCCTCCATACCCCTTCCCCAGTGTAGCTGCTGGGTTTCTGTTCCAGGTGACTGTGTGGCCTCCAAGTGTTCTTTGGATGTGATTTGCCTTGGTTTCTCAAACTGTGTGTGATTGAAAGGGAATGTGTACCATATGTTTCTGATTCAGCTCTCTTGTGCTCAAAGGCAATGTGATTTTGAGTGATAGCTGATGGCCTTTGAGCCTCAGAAATATGTTCTTCAATCTTTCTTTCCATGCCCTCTCCTTGCCCTCTCCCTTGAGGAGGAAGCAGCTGTGGCCAAGAATTGGTTGACTCCACAGCCTTGAGACTTGGCAAACCAGGCCTTGCCTTTTCTTGATGGTTCTCTGAGCCTATGAAGCAATAGACAGCCAGGATGGAGACCAGGTCCTCTTCGAGGAAGGTACACACCATTTCAACATCAGCTTCCCCTGGGGACTATGGGGCACATATCTGATGACCACATCTCTCTCAGCTGATTGGTGATTATGAAGAGTTCATCTTCCAGGGCATGATGGTAGCAACTCAAAATCAGAAAACATTTTGATTTATGCTCAGCAAGTCTTGAGAATTTTTCTTTTCTTTCTCCTGCTAATCACAACCGAATCTATGTATTCATTTAGTAAAATTTTGTTGAAAACCAACTCAATCTGATTAGATGTGAATATCTTCACTTCCCTTCTCAAGATTGGAGAAATGGACACCTGAAGAGACAAGTCTATGACATAAAATTCTTAGAGAGGATGTGAACCGGTAGAGTACGATCCTATTTCATTTGTCGGGACAGAGAAGAGGACTAATAAAGGGCTCTCCTCAGAGGCATCAGACCATACTCTGACCACTGTGCAATGTTCCAGGATAATAAGGTCAAGAGCAAGGGCCCAGGAAAAAGGGGTAGTTGGGCTAGAAACCTCTAGTTTCCCAATAAATAAGAAAAAACACCTCTATTTCTTGACTCCTTGCATCTGAGCAGAGTAATCCCCCTCCATCTGGACCAAGTTGAGTTTTACAGAGTCCCACTCAGGATCTCTGTTGTTTGAGCTTCTTTCTGTCCTTCCTCCCTCCCTCCCTTCTTTTCCTCCTTATTTCCTCTCTTCCCACCTTCCTTTTTTCCATCTACCCTTCCTTCCTTCAGAATTGTTTGCTTTGCTGCAGTAAAATGTCAGGTGCTCTGCTAGGTGCTGGGAACATTGAGTGTTCAAGATAAACCACACAGGCCTTGGGTCCATAAACTGTATTCAGAAACTGAAGTTACTTCCAATTAAAGAATAGTAGAATCCTCTGGACTCCAAATGCCAACAGTGCAGGGGCATGGCTGAGTTTCTCCTTGTTGATGTTTTCTATGAAATCATTTCATTTTCCCCATTGGGAAATAATTCAAGAGAAAAGCACAAGGAACTGGTGTTTTCTCAGGAACCTGGCTCATCCCTGACCCCTTTTGGACAAAAGTACCCTCTCTTCCTGCCTTGGAGGTGTGAAAGAACCCCAGGCCCCATTTCAGTTCTCCAAGGCTAGAGGTTCCCAAGCATTTTACCCCTAGTAAAGCATCAGTTTCAATGGTTCATCTCCAGACATTCTGTTACTGATTCCAGCCACATTTTGCAACACTCTGTTGGTTGCTAGTGGGTGTTTAAAAACAGCACATTTCCCCACACTTGCTTTTTTGGAGCCCATTGCTCATTGTTTCCCACATATTTCCAGTGAATGAAGAGATTAGTGAATGCGTCTTTTTTCATAAAGGACAAAAGTTAAACATCCTGTTCTGACTGTAGAGGAACTTTTAAGATTTCTGGAATCCATTAAAAACCAAAATGTCACTAGAAAGTTATTCTGGGCCCTGCAAAAACACAATTTTACACTTCTGATGTCCACTGGGCATTTTTGCCTGTCCTTGGAAGGGATCACCATTTCTTTCTTCACTGCTTTTGTCTTTCTCTCTTTCCTTCCAGAAAAATGGAAGGAAGCCAGTGAATGTAATGCTAAGTACTTGACAAACATTATCTTATTTAATCCTCCCAGCAGCCCCTTCTGAAGTTCAGGCAAGCTAACTAACTTGACCCAGGTCACACAGCCAAGGAGTTGTACTTGCAGCCTTGACCCTATTGCATTTTATCACTTTGCTTCCTTCCTGCCACCAGCAACTCCTAGTTGCACACCCTGAGGTGTACATCACTCCCCCCGCCATAGAAAAAGGCGTTAGCTATGAAAGTCCATGTGCAAGCCAGAAAAGGACTAACACTGCCTCCCCTCCCTGCTGAAGACCATGCTTTCCCATTTCCAAGTGGATGCACCACTGTAAACCTTACAGCCAAGAATGATTTCAGGGCATCTGGGTCCACAGTCCAGAGCAGCTCGGTAAACATACTCTCTGTTACATGTTTTTACTTCTTTGCAGGAGACAGGCAGGTGGCTCTGAAGCCTGCTGGTACGGCTGAGTGTAGGGAAATCACTGTTTACCAGCTGGTGAGAACCAGATTGGCTGTGACAGGGCCCAAGAATGAAGTTTAGCCGGCTGCAGTTTTGCAGTCAGATCTGGGCCTTTGAAATTCACTAATGACCCATTCCTGGACATCAAGGCCTCTGAGGCCTTCCAACCTGCCTTCATTTGGGTGCATGTTAGGAAGAAAGGAAGTAACAGGCTTGGACGGGACGGATGGGAGGAGAGGTGTTCAAGGGGGAGCTCAGCCATTGAATTGCATTACACACAGCCAAGTTCCAAAATGTAGGAGGAACACAGCCAGTGGCCTCCTCTGGCTTATCCTTCACCCTAACTCCAGTGTGCCTGGGGAACTGTCCAAAACTCTCCTGACTAGGAAAGGCTTGGGAGATCTGGGCTGGTGATAGTGGGATTGGTGAACAAGGAGCACGGACTTTCTTGACAGTGGTCCAGAAGCATCAGAGACTTCCATCTCAGTGCATCAGGCCTGATCTTTTGGAAGTAAATAGAATAGGCTCATCTTGGCCCCACATGTCCCCCTGAAGGAGAAGAAGGTGGGGAGAAAGAATCAGGACACCCAAAATCAAACCATATTTCTTGAACCTTCTCTGATCTAGGAATTAAAGGCTCCCTTTCAGGTCTTACACAGAATGTGTTCTCTTTACTCTTGGCAATCTTAGCCATAAGTTGAGATGGCTGGCCTGCTTCTGCCTCCCTGGAACTACTGTCCCTTCTGGAGATAAAGCACCTTGGACACATGTTAGAACTTGGGGCTGCACAACCCCTCTTGTTCCTGCTGTAAGGTGAGTCTTACGAACTTGTGAGGTGTCTCTTCTGCTAGGATGAAGTGGTCAAGAAAGTGAGCAGGGCTCACTTTCCTACTTGGGCCTAGGGCAGAGAACTGGGTCAGTGCAGATGAGTTCTTTGGTGATGATGATTAATAGTTGTCATTACAGATAATTATTCATGCAACCTTTATATTCTCACTCAGTGGTTCTCCCTTGGAGCAGTATCAGTGGCTTTGGCTTCCTTTACAGAGGAGGCGACTGAGGCACAGAGGAGTGAGGAGGTCTGCCTCAATAAGTGAGTAACTGGGAAGTCGGCTGATTCCAAATCCGCCGTGTAACGTATTTCCTCTCCCCCAAACCTCTACCTCTCTCACTAGTCTGTCTTTTGGCTCAGAGCAGAGGTCTGGTCTAAACTGTCACCACTTTTTGAAGGAAGCGAAAAGCACCCAAGACACAAGGCTGGAAGGCCATCAACAACCAGCAAGTCCAGACTCTTACTTTTCCAGGGAAGAAATGGGGCTAAAAGAGAGAATGAGAACTGGAGCTGAGCAGAGAAACTGTCTTTTGAGTTGCAAAACCCTGCTTCCTGAACCCTCTGGGACAGCCACCCATGATGTGAAATTTTATTCTCTTACATAAAAAGAACTATCAAATGTCTAAGAAAATTCCACTTAGGTGTTAAAACTTCTGTAGACTATTGTAATGAGCGTTAGTTGGCCACATAAATCAAGAGTGCCTTGGCAGGCCCTGCATCTCAGAGTTCCGGTGGAAATTCTGTCCTGTAAATCTGTACTCCAAGGGATGGAAGCCCTTAGGTCAGCTTATGGAAAAAGAAGGCCCCGGTAGAGGAAGGGCTTACACAGTAGAAAGTCCACCAGTGAAGGAGAAAGCAGGACTCATCTCCCCCTGGCTTGTTGGTCCTGGCTGCACACCAAGGGAATGATCACCCACCTTGATGCTGAAGGCAGACATGGACAGTGACCTCACAGGAGTGCTGTTCAAGGGACGGAGTACATCGCTCGGCCTTGTACTGGCTCTGGGGAGACCCCTCTTGCAACCGCCTCTGCCACCAGCCATGAGGTCTTCCTGTAAACCCTCACCTGCCTCCTGGAAAGATTCTCTGTCCCCTAGGATCTGAGGGCAACAGAGGCCAAGGCCAGGCATCCAGCCTGAGTGGTGGTCCCAGGGCAGAGAGCAGCAGAGACTTGGCACATTCAAGGCAGGTTCAGATGTGGCTATTTGACAGGAAAGCAGCAACCTTGCAGCTGTCAGGGTGGCTGAACCTCAGTTATCCACACAGCCCATGGAAATAGAGGAGAAGGCAGAACCCTAAGCAGATGGCACCGTGCCCTACTCTGGCAAAGGTCACCGTGGGACAAGTCTGTGACATCCCTGACCCTGGAGTTAATAGACTTGCTTCTTTGGGGACAGGCAGTGAGGAGGGGAAGGGCAGCTTCCCTTGAATTCTGACTCTATTTGCCATGTCTTCTTGGGCACATCTCTTTACTCTCTAAGCCTCGGTTGTCCTGTTTGAGAAATGAGACAAAATTACCCACCTCCCAGGATCGTTATTACTCACAATAATAATGAAGTAAGGAATTGTCGGGACCTGGAGGGAGGCTGAATTCATGGCTGCCTCGTGCAGGTCAGGGAGGCCCGGCTGGGAGGGGCACAGCTGCCTATCCAAGCACAGCTCACAGACTTCCTCCTAGCGGCATTAAAGGGCATGTCACCTTCCTGAGCTTCATTTTACATCTGTTGACATGATTAGGTGGGTCATGGTGAGTGCTATGTGAACTCATGAGTATCTGAGGGTTTGGTTAACCAGCAAGAGTTGCCTGACATGAGAAATGATTGTCATCGTACGCAGTGGAATGATATCAGCACCAATAAAGGTGCCATGCCTTGAAGGTGCTGCGGGCTTCACCCTGGAAGGCAGCTGTGTGGAACCTTGTCAGATTGGTCCCATTTGAGCAGATGTCTCCTGTAGGCACTCTGGGCCACAGGCTGTGACCCCTGGTGAGGGGCAGCCAAGGCAGGCCTCCCATGGGACTACCCTGCCTACAGTAGCCTGTGGTAGCCTTTCCCAGTGCAAGACCAAGAAGGGCACACTGAAGGAAGACTTCTGAAATCCATAGCCAGGGTTTTACAGTCCACAGGAAAGCAGATAGTGCCAGGGGTACCTGAGCCTATTCTCAGACAAGAAGAGGTGCCAGTGTGTGGTGCAGATAGAGAGAGCTGCAGGGCTGATTCTAGATGTAGAGTTGGCATCTGACTGCACCTCAGGTGGGGCAGCTGGGCTGCTGGGCCCATAGCTAGTGCCATCCATTTCCTAGCAGGGGGTATGGCTTGCTCTGGGTACATAGCAGGGCCACAGCATTGGCAGTGGGAGGGCATTTGGAGGCCAGGAGGTGGGTTAGAGAAGACAAGAGGAAGTAAAAATAAGAGAGGTTGAGGATACACAAGGATCAGGCCCACAAAGCTGGGGCTGCTGGAATGAAGCACCAGTTTTAGGAGGACAGCTTGGTATCTGGAGAAAATGATGACCTCACATCCGAAGCCTCCTAGCTCTTTGCCAGTTGAGCAAAGACCTCAGCTTGCTTGGCTGCAAAAACCACCTCCCAGTGAACTCCAACTAGCGTGTGAGTGGCTAAATGTATGTGGAGTGGGTGGCTGGGGAATGTGACTGGATTTGACTCAGTGTCATAACCCTAACCAAGCCACCATAGTCCCCATGCCTGGACCGAAGCTCCCTGCTGTGTGTAGACACCCTCCTTGTGTCCCACCAGGCCCCTGGCTCAGGTTCCTCCTTGATGTGTCTGCAGGCTCAGCCACTCCAGAAGGGCAAAGGCCTCTTTCTGCCTGCCAGGCTTCTTGAGAGCCTCTTGCCTGCTGTCCACCACTGCCCAGCACGGAGCTGAGGGGATGCACCCGGACTGAATCCTGACTCACTAGTTGTGTGAGCTCTGGCTGCCATGTCCCTCTGCTGAAGCTTATCTTCTTCATCTGACAGGGTTATTTAAAGGATTAAATGAGGTATCAACCAACTGGGTAGCTTAGCAATTTAGCGAGACCCTGTCTCAAAATAAAAAAATGAAAATGACTGGGAGGTAGCTGAGTGAGAAGGTATTTCATTCAACCTCCAGATCTGCAAAAGAAAAAGAGAGATGTCAAGTATTTAATGTGATGCAATGCAAGAGTGCAAAACTTGTAAGTGGGCAAAAAATGAGGTCAGACAAAACACTGAACCTCAACACAATCACCGCCCCATTTATCATCTGCAATCTGGAGGTGGCAGTAATGTCTCTAACCTTACAGATAAAGGGAGGCTGCTATGAGCCACTACTTGTTGAGCATCTACTGTCCACCACGGTGATGCTAAAAGAAGCAAACAGAAGTGAAGAACAGTTTCCAGAGAGGGTCCCAGAGAAAGTTTGCTCCTTCCTTCGCTCCTCCTTATCTCTTGAAGGCCTTCTCTGTGTTTGGCTTTGGGATATTGACATGGCTCAGAGTGATATTCCAGAGGTCCCCTGGAGGGACAAACAGGTGAACAATCAGAGCTTGACAGAGTGGACAGGGGGAATGCAGAAGAACATCTAGGGCTAGTTGCCTGATTGATGGGATCTGAAAAAGCTTCCCTGAGGAGGAGTCTGGCCCTGTACCTAAAGAGATGAGTAGGAGTTGGCAGGTGGCACATAGTAGGACCAAACCAAAGCAACACCTGTGGCCTGGCCCTGAGCTCATCATGGCTGGGAAGCAGCCCCTGCTTAGTCTGGAGACTGCAAGCTTGAGGGGTGGCTTCAGGGAGGAGGGTTCAAGAGACAAGGAGCACCTCTGAGGGTCCAGGGCCAAGAGAAGAGAGGCCAGGCCAGCGAAATCCTTGCTGTGCTCCAGGGCTGCCCACTTAAATGTGAAAGTACTTACATGATGATAAAGTCCAGCATACAACGCCAAGCAGAATCCATGGTTTCTGGATTGCAGCAGCCCCTTCCCAGCAGGTGCAAGGAGCAGTGTCCAGGAAGGCTGTGCTGTTGCTGTCACCCAGAAGTCTCCTGGCCAGGCAGGGGAGCTCTGAATGACAGCCCTGCCTGCACATCAGTGACCCAGATCCTCTGGTTCTTTCTGCTTTTCCTTTTCCCTTCCAGCCTCACACCCTGCCCCCCTCAAGGCCCGACCTCATCGTTTATCAAGATAAAATCCTTCAAAGTCTGGGCAGGAGGAGGATGAAAAGAACTTGTGGGAGTAATAAATCCTTTGTCATAGGTGGTGAGCAAGGAATTCATCCCAAACTGTGCTCCTGAAAAATGAGAGGCTGTGTGTGTGCATGGGGGTGGGTGCACAGGAGAAATTAGTCCACTCAGACCTGCCAGGCGTCACGGCTGGAAAGACTCAGCCTCTCCGATGGCTGTGCCACAACACACAGCAGCAGCGCTGGGCCTGGAACCAAGTACTGAGACTCTCCAGTCACCCCATACTGCTTTCGCCCAGTGGAGAGACTGTTCTCTAAACCTCACTTACTCTGAATCCAAGAACTAACTGCATTCGCCCACCTGGTCCTTTCCTGACCCACATGGTCATTTTCTACGCACTCACCTATATTTACTTACTATTACTTCCTGAGCACTTACTGTGTGCCAGGCCCCTTGTCCACAGCAGGACCTCAGAGGGTGGGGCAGGGTCCATGACTAAAAGCAGGCAGGTGTTCTGCCTGATGTACCTCCCTCCTCCTGCAGAGAATAGCACAGCCCTACACAGACGGGAAGGAGAAGCCAGGCTGTCGAGTTCTATGGCATGGCTGCGCCTTGCCTTGAGTACAGCCCAGGCTCGGAAAGAGGCCTATTTGGCTCCTGGGGAGAGTCGCTTCTCTTCCCACCTCTTACTTCCATGTCAGCGCCACGAAACAAGCAAGAGCAGGGCTTAGAGGAACCAGACTGCTGTCCATCTGTGGGTATCCTTGTCTAGGTTATCACAGAATACTATAGACCAGGTGTCCTAAACAACAGACGCTGACTTCTCACGGTTCTGAAAGATGCGGTGTTCCAGATCAGGGTGCCACGTTCTCAAGGGTCCCTTCCTGGCATGTACACAGCCACCTCACTGTGTGCAGAAGGAGAGCAGAAAGCAAGCTTTCTGGGTCTTGTCTCATAAAGACTCTAATCCTATTATGAGAGCTCCACCCTCAGGACCTAAGTGCCTTCCAAATGATACACCTCCACATAACATCACACTGGGGGTTAGAATTTCTGTATATGAGTTTGAGGGGAACCCAGAAATGTAGTCCATAGCAACAGACAAATGGATAAATAAATCACTCCAATCATGCAGTGGAACACTGGAGAGCAATTAGAGTCAGTGACCTAGGATTTTCCTTTTTAGCTTTAGATAATATCAGACTAAAAAGGCAAAGCATATGTGCAATCTACTTCTGAAAATTTCAAAACACATAATATTCCATGTGTATGTAACAAAAGAAATAAAACGCAGACACAAAGGAGGCTCCCTGCCCTCTGAAATGATGACTTCCAGAGGGGAAAAAGGGTGAATAGGATTAAGCATGAGCAAGAAGCTTCTGCTTTTATATATCTTGTCACTTTTGTAAAGTATCTGAGATAAATATGGTAGACCATTGAGTATTAAAGCCCAGGAGTATAATTGCATAGGTATTCGTTGGATTTCTCTGTACTTTTCTGTTTGTTTGAAATATTTCGTTTTAAATAAAGATGTTTAAACAAAATCCAGACAGTCTGACTCCAAAACCCACATGGACCCCAGTGAAAGGGTTTTGAAGCTCCAGCATTGTGCAAAGTGCTCTACCGAAGCTCTTCATGTTCAGTCCTCTAAACATTCCAAAAAGCAGGCTAATCACCCTCATCTCACAGATGAGGAATAGGCTCAGAGGGGGCAAGCATCTTGCCCAGTGTTCTACAGCTGTTAAATGGAAGGTCGGAGCTTCAGACCCCAGCGTGTAAGACTGTGAAGCCATACTGTGCCCCTACCCTTCTCACCTAAACAAATGGCCTTTCTTATTAACCTATAAACTCACACAAATACCAGACAACATGCAAACCAGCTCAGGGCTGAGAGGGCAGAGTCTGACCTTGAATTCTGCTTCTGTTACCACCTGTCTCTGACCTTTAAACAAGCTACATTTGCGGTAATGGCAAAGTGCAAACTGTGAAACTGCCTCCCTAGGCCTAAAGCTGTTTTTCAGTGTTGTTGTTATTTGCTAAATGACTAATTGTACCCTGATCTCACCAGTGTGTCATAGAGGACCACCACTTATTCTAGGCAGGGAGCAAAGTGTTTTGGTTTCACTAACTGGATAAAATACTTCTGCCCCAGTTGCATCTGGACTATATGACCTCAGAGAAAGGATCTTAGTTCAGATATCTGGAGCGTCAATCCAAGTTCTTGGCTTTCCTGATAAAAACAAAATAGAATCTCTGGAGAGGCCAGAGGAAGAAAGAGAAGAAGGAGTGGGAAAGTCCCATGAGAGAGACTGAGGGCATGTCATTTAGACATCTTCTGAGCACCTCCTTCTCAGTTCTCCTAGTTCTTTTGGGGCTGATCCTGCCAATTCATTAGGCAGTAGGCATTGTGCTTAGATTTTGACACCCATTTTCCAGCTTCATGCTCAAAAGTCTGCCTTGTTTTACACAAGCTCAGTAATGTGACTTGCCTGAGATGACATAGCTAGCAAGTGACAGCATTAAAATCCACTCTCTGTGACCCCAGTGTCTTGCATGAAGTTGTCCTATCATGTGGAACCCGGGGGAGAAGTTGGGATGAGGGGGGAAGGAGGATATGAAACCACGAATTTCTGGTTTCATGAAGCCACCTAAGGAGCCAGACTTGGTCCTACTGACCATGGGAGCACTTGAGGATTTATACAGAGAGACATGATTGTATTTGTAATTCAGAAAGTCCACTCTCACTGCAGCCTGGAGAATGAGTTACAGGGTGAGAAGTAAGAAATCCAGGTAGGAGGCTGTTATGGTTGTCCAGGCAAGCAGGACAAAGAAGAACAAGTTATGGACTTGGGGAAAGCCAGTCACAAAGAAGAACAAAAGAGACTTACAGAGCCATTTAAAATAGAGTAAATATTGGCTAGATGGAGGGAGGGATAGATAGGTGAATGGATGGTTGGATGGATGGATGGTTGGATGGATGGATGGATGGATGGATGGTGGGGACTGGAAAGAGAGAAGAAGAATCAAAGATGGATACACCTAGGATAGCACATATTAACTATCATGGACTCCAAGCAGCCCTGGGCTAGGTTTCCAGAGATCCTTTTAATCTCTGCCTTATATACTTTTCTGGTTCTGAAATATGTGAAAATGTTTAATGAAATCCCACCAGAATTATCCCCAACACCCCGCCTGTAAGTCCAGTGAACGTCAGCCCCACTACCCCGTGGAGACCTGCTGGACCCAGAGAGCTTCTGACAAGAGATGCAGGGCAGTGGGAGGCAGGGTGTCTAAGCACAGATGCTGCAGGAGGTGGGACCCAGTGTGTACTGGCAAATATTGATCCTGCCCCTTGGCCAGCTCAGGCCACCGACGAACAGTGCTGGGGCCTGTTGTGGGGTTTGGGCCACAGGCTGCAAACCGAGGAATGTGGACACCCAGGGACCTGTTTGCTCATCCCTGAGAGCTTGACATTTCCCGATGTGACCATTCTCCAGTGAGCTCCCGCACTATCCAAGCGTCCACTCAGGATATTTGCACAGTGGCTGCTCTGCTTAGACAACATTGATTAGAAAAGGCTTTTTCCCCAAGCATGTTTGCAGGATGTGAGGGAGGCTTCCCACCAACCCCTTTTACCTGCCCTGCCAGCTCCGGCTGTCTTGGGGAAGCCATGGAATCAAAACTCTTAAATATCAAGCAGAACATGAAAACTCAGTCTGTCATTTATGGAGTCATTAGTCACTGTGGCCACTGTTTTAAAGATGACAAGAAAAAATACACTTTGGGATGTTCCAAAAATGAGCTTGGCCAAAACATTTAACCTCAATGCTACCACCCCCACCACCCACCCCATCTTGTCATCTGCAGAATAGAGACAGTAATAGTGCTTGAACCTCAGAGATCAAAGGAAATGCTTTGTAACCATGCCTGCAGCAGAAATAGATAGGCTCTGAGAGAGCCCGGCCTTCACAACAGGCTGTGTAGTCTGCGGGATGGCTAAGAGCTGACGTTCCCAGAGAGCTTTGGCCAGACACAACCAGCAAGGGTGGCCCTAGCAGGCTGCAGGGAAGGCTCAGATTCTTGGCGCTATGTGGCCACATGGGACCTATTTTCAGATCTCTGAAACAGGCTCACACTATTCAAAGGAGATCATGAAAATGAATCTCGTACTGAGTTGGAAGGTGGGGGAGGCAAAACTCAATTCTGCTCATGCTTGGTTAGATTACTTTGGCCTAGAATTCCTAGTCTCTGACAGCAACAAAGGCAATCTTAGAGCCCCTATGAGTGGGGCTCCCTGGGGCAGAGACCCCCCCTAGGCCTCACCAAGCAACCTTGTGCTGAACCCCCTCCTGGTCTCTTCAGTCTGGGCCCTGCTGTCGTTGGAACCCTCACCTAAGGTTTCCTGGAAGTAAAGCCCACCAGGGGCCACAGCTGTGACCTGTGGGTGTTTGGGTTTGGGGTTATTCTTTAGACAGTTTCTGTCTTTATGTTTTGCTTTCCCAGCTCAGCCCTGAGCTCAGAGCACTGAAATGCCTCTTGACAGTTTCCTCTGCTTTTGCTTGCACTGCCTCTGGTTGCTCTTTTGTCATTTCCAAGACACTTGTCAAGGGCCTGCTATGTTAATCACGCTGATTAAGCGCACAGACTCCAGAGCCAGATGGTCTAGGTTCAAGTCCCACCTCTGGCACAGAATGATGGGCTGCCCTGGAGTATTCCCTCACCTTCTCCTAGCCTCGGTTTCCTTATCTACAGCCCCTACTCCCAGCACCCACGGGGAAGGACCAGGAGTGTGATGCAGGGGCAGAGGTTTCCTAGAGTCCAGTACAGTCATCCTTAGTATCCACAGGGTACTGGTTCCAGGATACAGCAGACACAGAGCCCTGAAAGGCTCAGGTTCCTTATATAAAATGGCACAGTGTTTGCATACATCGATACGCATCTTCTTGTATACTGTACTTTAAATTCTCTCTCGATTCCTTATACTTCATATAATAGAAATGTCATGTACGTAATTGATGCACTGTATGGTTTAGGGAATAATGACAAGAAAAATGCCTGCACCTGTTCAGTACAGATGCAAGTTTTTCTTCAAGTATTATCAACCCCTACTTAGTTGATTCTGTGGACACAGAACCAGTGGATACAGGGGCCAAGCGTATGTCAGCACCTGGGAGGTTTGTATTCATACATATACATCTCATCAAACCTCACATGGGTCCTGTGAATTTGAGTTATCACTTCCATGTGGTTGGGGTCAATAAGCAAGTGACAGGCAAGGACTTGGATGGAAGCTCATGCCCCTAGAAATCATCCAACATTTCTCTGCTCAACCATAGTACCAAGAAGCTCCACATCCCTTGCTAAGCGTGGTCTCAGTAATTCTCCCTCTTTCTGTTTCTCTTTCTCCTCACTCTCTACTCATGCCCAACTCTGACTCTGCCCCCTGAACTCAGCCCTGTAGAGTTAAAGATGTTCTTGTGAGTCTCCATAGACCTGTGGCCCCCAATCTTTTTGGCAGCAGAAACCAATTTCATGGAAGATGATTTTCCCAGAAGCAGAAAGGTTTAGGAGGTGGGTAGGGAGGCATACTGAGCACACAACCTAGATCCCGCACATGCACAGGTCACAATAGGGTTCACACACCTATCAGAATGTACTGTGGTGATTGTTCAGACAGGAGACAGAGCTCAGGCAGTAGTTTGAGCCGTTGGGAGCAGCTATAAATACAGATGAAACTTTGCTTGCCTGCCTGCCACTCACCTCCTGCTATGCAGCCAATTTCTAACAGGCCATGAGGGTTAGGGACCCCCGCTTTTGACCCCAAGAAGCTTGATATTTCAGAGGCCGGCTTCCCATTTGGATGATTTATTCATTCATTACTTTTAGGTGCTGACAAGTCCTTGAGTTCTTGAGGGCTGGGGTGGGTGATGGAGCATGGAGTGGAAAGGGGAACGCATGTACAGAAGAATCAAGGCAGCCACAGACAGCCAGTGGGCCGGGGAAGACTCCCAATGGAGGAGAGGGAAGCGGGGCTGAGATTAGGAATGAAGTGGGCCAGGAGTATGTGGAATAGAGCAGAAAGAGAAGGGAGCACTTGGGCAGTAGGAGGGTAGGTAATATACCACCTCCCTCCTCATGGTCTGGGCCTTCAGTCTTTTGTCCTCTACACTGACGTGGAAGGTTTAGTCCTCCCCATACTGTCATCTGTGTGCTGCCTTCATCCACCTGAGATCTCCCCTTCCTGGAAGAGGCAGTGTAAGAATCCTTGTGGGAAGCTAACCCTGGCCACAGCTTCCCACTCCACTTCATGGAGGAGGGTTAGGAACCTCCTATTTGTCTTAGTTTGTGTGGCACAGATAGATCTGGAGTGAAGGATTTGAATACTGTACAAGTTGTTTTTTGGATGAACTTGAACTCAGGGAAGTAGGGAAGCAAGCCAATAGAGGGTTTATCACTTGGGCAAACTGTCTGTTAGGCAAAAGAACTCAATTTGCTGGGGTAGTCAAGAAACAGTAAAGAACACAGGCCTCCAAAATGTCACCTCCAAGGCTGGGATCCAGGGTCCTCATACTCCACTTTTGGTCAGGGAGTGGTCCAGAGGGCCACAGTCAAACCCCAGCACTGGCCTCTCAAGACAGAGTAGGATCTGCTGACTGGAGAAAGCCTTGGGCAAGAAATGTGGGTGCCAATAGTTGTGAGTTGGCCAAGGATGAGGCAGTGTGGGCATGGATGGCACAGACAATACATCATGTGCCCCTCTGTCACTGTACACATGATACTGGACCATTGCCATCCTCTGTCTCCTATCTCTCCTTCAACTCTTTGAGGCTCACTCATCATAACATCGGCCTTTTAGGAACTCAGAGAATGTACACTGAATGGAAGACTCTAGATTCTTAGTCTTCTGCTGCTTTAAGCTGGAAGCGTTCCTTAGGGTTATTTTAGCTAGCATTCTACGTGATGTTTGGTGCCTTTACTAACTTCTCACTGTAGCTCGTGTACCACCCCAGACAGCCAGCTCCACGCTGCCAGGCGCAGCGATCATCTTAGTTTCTGACTTTGTGTCCAGTCTTGTCCCCTGCCCCTGGCTGAAAAGGGCTGGGACGCCTCCTATGGCTCTGCAGCATCCTCCAAGGATTTGGGAATAGGAGAAGGTTCCCCTGGAAGCCACACCTCATGTGCTGTGCCCCAGTGACACAGCTGTCTATGGTCTACCCGCCTCCCAACTGAGAGTGGGAAATCAGTTTTCTTCTGTATAATCAAGTAGCTCAAAAACCTAAGACAGGGGAATTCGATCTGATAGAGTGTCTTGGGTTTTGCAATTCTCCTATGAGTCTGTGGGCCAGCGCTGGCTGAGCCTACAGTTTCTGCTGGAAGGAACAGGCCTGTGAAACCCTAAGTTGAGCCAAATGGCCCATCTGGGGATTCTACTTTTGGCTGTGAGGGAGGGTCTAAGCAAGAGGCAGTTGTGTAAGGCTGGGTGCTGACCACAGCTAGAACAAATGCAAAAGCACTGGGTAGGAATAGAAACTAAATCTGCCTTCAGGGCCAGACCAGGCCTGCCCTTTCCCACCCCGGCTTCTAGAGCTGCTCGTTCATCCCATCACCCAGAGAAACCGGGAAGACCAGCAGTGCTCGGTGTGAAATAGAGATGTAGAACTTATAACTCCTGTCATCCCAGAATCTACTTGCTAGCTGTGAGGGGCTTTGAGAGATGCCTCTACTCAGTGAGGAAGAACTCAGTGCTGCACGCCAGAAAACTCAGGTTGAACTCTCATCTTGGTAAGTGTTGCATACGCTATTGTATAGACTGCTCATACTTCTACACCAGAATACCTTAGACTGGGTGACTTAATCAAGAGAATGTTTGCCATTTCGCTGTTCTGGAAGTGAAGGTCAAGATGAAGGTGCTGGTAGGGTTGAGGTCTGCTGAGGCCTCCCTTCTTGGCTCACAGAGGGTAGCCTTCTGATTACCTCTGCATATGGTCATCCTGTTGTTCACACTTCTAGAGCCTATGTATGCTAATCTCAGGACAGCAGTCAGATTGGATAGGGCCCGCCCTAAAGGCTTCACTTTAACAGTTACTGCTATAAAGATCCAATCTCCAAATGCAGTCATATCCTGAAATATTGGGAGCTAGGACTTCCTCATATAAGTTGAAGCAGGAGGGGACACAACTCAGCTTAGAATCACCTAACTACTCAGATCCTCAATTATTTTCTCATCTATATCCGGGACTAAGAGGCTGTCGCAGAACTCAAATTGAGTAATGCACATGAAATTTACAGCAGTGGTACATAGTTGGGAAGAATGGCTCACTGGGACAAAGGCCAGTTTGGCATTTCAGGAAGCCATGTGTATAAGGGAGCTATTCAGGGCTATGTGCATGTTTGAGAAGACAGACAAACCCTTCTTTTTCTTTCTTCTTGGGGACACATGGTCAGCAAGAGCCAGGAATTAGGACCATGGAGCCAGGCTGTGACCATCATGATTTAACCTCACTGCTTTGCAGAGAAGGAAGTGAGAGCAGCCAGGAAATTATGTGAGGCTAGGGGTTAGTTAACCTGGATATACTTTCCCTGCTCTTCCAGGTCACTCGGTCACCATTCATAGAATATTTAGGGGCCTCTAGTTTCCTCATTTGTACCATGGCCAAGGAGAGAATTTAAACTAGAAGATTTCTAAGCTTATAGATTCTGGGTTTATCATTGCTTTAAGAAAGGAAAACACTGGGAAAGAAGCCAAATTCACTTAAGGAGTCAAGCTCTCTTGACTGTTAGGTCTGTGTCTCTATGTTCTTGAATCTCCTGTAACCCTGTGACCAGGATCGAGTTCTGCCCACTTAGTGTGGCCTGAACCCTTATGATAGTCACAGCCTCAATCCTGACCTCAACTATAGACTGAGCCCTGTTGTTGGGCGCAGATGAAGCCTTAACCCTGGCCACACCTAAAATTAATGCAATAATTTGTGCATCTCTTTCTCCTCAGCCCTCAACCACCTATTAAACTGAATTATATTAACTGTTTCACATTTGATCTTCATCGGAAAAAAGATAGCCTCGACCTTCCTCCCCATCCTTTGTGTCCTTGTCCTCTGAAGACTGGGCCTGGACAGGAGGAGGCCAGCTCCTTTTCTTCTTTCCTTGGGGGCAGCAGAATATAACAGGGGTTGGACACCACAGCCTTGAGAATGCTTCTCTCAAACGCATCCGTCCCAAGCTCTAGGCCCCCAGGTAGCTGGAATTTATGGCATCAGCCCCACCCCATGTCATTAATAAAGGAAAATTAGCCCTTTCTGGGTGAGGACATTTTTCACTGGAGTCTGAGGGCTGTAATGAGGTACTATCAAAGCCCCAACGTGCCATATGAATTTTATATGCCCTGTTTCCTACAAGTTCTGAACAGCTTGGCCGATTTATAAGGTAATGATTTTTCCATCCATAATTTCTTTCGTATGATTTTCGTAATGTGGACATTTCCCCTCCTGATGGGCTGTGCACAGCCTAGTCGGGTGGATTAAGGCAGAGTGAGGGAGAACATTTTCCTGAAGCCAAGACCAGCGTGCAGGAGCTGCAGAACACTGGCATGGGTGTGAGGGAGTATCCCTCGCTCCCACATCTGCTGCCAACTCCTGCAGCTGCCTCTTCGTGCAAGCCACTAGCTGTCCAATAAGAAGGAACTACTTAGAATCAGTCTGCATAGCAGTGTCAGAAAGTCTCCAATCCACTGCAACCTACCTCTTATCTCATGCATAGCTACTATGCCAAGCATTGTGCTGGGTATTGTAAGCACAAGGGCAAAGTCATTATGGGTGCCCTCTCTTCAAGATGAACAAGTTCTAGCAAAGTGTTATAAAATAGAAGTAACTGGTCCCAGGATTAAGGTTGCTTGCAAAGAGCACCACAAAGGATGGATCTAGTTTGCCTGGCTAGGAAAGACTTTTCAGTTGAGGGTGTCCCTTTCTGCCCCATCTGGGACCTTGGCAGTGGGCCCAGCTGTCCTGAATACAAGACCATTTCCATGGTCCTCCAGAACACTCTCAAGTGGAAGCTCATCCCAAGAAATGCCCTTATTCTCTCTCTTCTCTAGGCAGATGCCTCTTCTCCAGATGTTTCAGGGGGAGGGACAGAAGCAGGAACACCTGGAAGAAGCCCCTGATCACCCATAAATCTGCCCCTCCCTGCTTTCATCTGGACAGGCCTTTCTCCACAGGACCACTGCCCAAGGAGGCAGCTAGTGAACTGAGGGTCAGAGGGCACCCACCCCAGCCTTTTCAGTGTTAGTGTGTGTTTGTGCATGCACTTTAATTTAACCTGGCCTGCATTAGGGTACCTCTCCAACAGAGAAAGTTCAAACTGTAAGAAACCAGAGTCCCCAGATGTTTATTCTAAGGGATCCAATAACATTCATGCATGGCATCCCTGAGACCTGGCCTCTGTATTTCTTGCATCTTGGAGGTGGGGCAGCTATGAACCCCTTCAACAGTGGGGAGTGATGACAGTGACCCAACACAAGTGAAAAGAACAGGCTGAGATCTCATGCCTTCTGACTCCTAGTGCATTCCTTCTCCTCTTGGTTGCACTCTCTGTGAAGGGGCAGTGGGAGCCCATCTCACAGATGAGCTGGATGAGCTATGGGGCACACATCAGCACAGCAGCCTGGAAGAGAGTAAGGTAGCAATAGCATGGAGCAGCTCTTGGCATCCCTCTTTCCCACTTCTCAGAAGTTTGTGCATTTCCCTTGGAAAGAAAAGCAGCTTTGACTTTCCTGTAATAAAGTTTTCTAATTAACTGAAGGGGTAAGCATGCTGAATGTATTAACCACATCTTACCTACATATTGGTTCTTTTTTTTTTTTAAGTTTCTACATTAAGAAGTTTTAGGAGCCTTTGCACAACAGCTCTTTAAGTATTGCTATAAAACCAAACACGGGCCGTTCCAAGGCCTGGCCACGTGCTCAGATCCCCCGAGCAAACGCACAACCACCTTTGACTTGCCCAGTGTGCAAGTCAGCCCTTGTAGGAAGAGTCCCACTGTGTGAGCACAGCAGAAGCTCAGTGCATCCCGTAGACACTTACCGAGCATCAAGCATGCACCAGGTGTCGTTCTGGTGGTTTCCTTTGAATCGAACATATTCATTTTCCCTAAGAAGCTTACAGTTTAATGAAGACTAAGCACATTAGGAGGCAAAAGTTACTCAGATGATAAAACTATATTCCTCTTTACACAGAAATAACAAATTTTCAGTCATACTGCCTCTGGCCATACAGTCACACACCTTATATCTGTAGTCCCTAAAGACAGACTTTGAAACACCAACTCATATAATGAATTTGCTGTCCATGTGCCCTGAGAAGGATATTCTACATTAACATCATTCTCATTATTAATAGCGGCCATCTCCCAGTGCCACCATTTACTAGCTGGGTGACCACGGGCAAGTTATTTTATCTCCTTAAAATGTGAAAGGAGAATAATTGTGCATGTATCATGAGGCTTAGAAGAGCTCATGCTGATAAAGCTCTTTTTGTTTGCTTGTTTTGTTTTTTTAAAGATAGGGTCTCACTATGTAGTTCAAGCTGGTCGTAAACTCACTGTGTAACTCAGGCTGGCCTTGAACTCACAGTGGTCCTCCTGCCTCAGCCTCCTGAGCTCTAGGATCACAGGTATACACTACTACACTTGGCCATGCCTGTGACACACTTAATCCAGTGCCAGACACTTAGTAAAAGCAAGATAATTGCTCACTATTGCTCTTGTTTCTGCTATTATTCTAATATTAAAGAAGAGGAAATTATGGGTTATGGAGGTAAAATATGGCAGGTAGGATTAGACCCAGGACCAGGCTTCTAAATAAGATCGTAGCTGGTTATTAATCACTAACACACTAATGAATCCACTTCCTCCCTGAAACACAACCAAAAGGCCAGCCCAGGTGGGAAAGTGAGCTTTGCTTGTAAATGAAAGAGGCAATGTCCTTAGAACACGGTGGAGCCAAGGCTGGTCATGGATTTGCGCCTGGTTATCATCTGGAGATTGATGGCAGGAATAAATATGCCTGTGCTGAATGGAACCCTCACCCATGTCCATACTCATTGTGAAGGTGCAACCTATTGGCAACTGCAGGAAGGGTCTCCTACCCTGGGGTAGAGACCTGACCAGGTGTACCTCTGTCCTGTACCCAGAGCCTCAGTTCTTACATTTCAAGGTCCCATTAGTCTGTGACTCAGGCAACCTGAGAGTCATAGGTCCTGAACCTCTGTGTCAATGGGTCTAAGTTTCTGTGACTATTCAACTGGAGAATATACCTAACCCCCTGTGCCTTTGGCCTTTGCTCCCCGTGCCTCTACTGCCTGGAATTCCCTGACCCCCCCCCCGTCCAGCCCATGGAAGCCTTATCCTTGTTCCCCAACTGATGTCCTGAGTCCTTCACCCCTTCCTCAGTGCCCCCACCACCGTGTTTGCCCCTTGAGAAGCTCTTAGTCCATTCTGCCTTGTCCTTAGGCCAGAGTTTCTGCCCACCCTTAACATGTTCTGGAGAGTGAGTACTGTGCCTTAGAATACCTGAGCTCTAAGCACTCAGCTTAGAGCCTGGCCTGGTAGATGCTTGTTAAACAGATGGAACTGCAGGACTGGATGGTTTCAGGTCAGTGGGTAAAGCACGATGTGATATTGTGAGCAAAGGAGACAGAAAAGATGGACCTCTCCCCACTCCCAACTGGGCTGCCAGCCAGCCCCAGACTGGTCTCAAGTCATTTGGATCTTGTCAAAGTAGGGGCCCCCAAGAGCTACCCTCCCTCCCCATCACTGAGCAGGGCACAGACACACACAACTCTTGTGGGCTCCTGCAGAAAAAGGCGCATTCAAAGGGTGGCCTATAAAACCTCTTAGCTCGCTCTCAGAGACTTATATCACTCTTAAAAGTGTGGTCAGCATGGTGTTATTGCACTGGGGTTGCAGGGGACGGTGACATGATTTACTCGAGTAATTAACTGGTTGCTGCACCCAAACTCTAAGCAAACAGTGCACTTGGCTGAAATTACCTGCTTCCAAGATCTAGCTCTTTCTTGCGGGGTTCAAAGACATTCCAGGAGTTAGGACTAAAGGCAGCTTCTATGGGGGCTTTCTTCCCCAAATTAGGGCCTAAAGCTGGGTGCCCATCTAAAGGGATCCAATGGCCTTGGTCATTCCACTTTCAAAAGGACCCATTCTGAACTGGCATCATGGGAAAGAAGTAAGTTGCCTGGTGTTTGCCTCCTTCTCTGCAGCGTCCACACACATCTGATCAGCCCTTCCTGTGAGGGAGGCCTTGCCAAGGTTAGTAATGTCAGAAGGGTTTCTCTCCTAACCCAAACCTCTAAATGCTGACTGCTCCGGGGTTGCCTCTTCAGTCTTCTCTCCTCTGTCTTTGCTCATCCTTAAAGTCATCTCCTAAATTCACATCATCATCATCCTAGACTTTGTCCAGACTCAGAGGTCCAGTGGCCTCCTGCACAGCAGATGAGCACGTCAAGCACTGACTGTTCTCTACCTGCACCTCCCACTTCCTTCTCCATCTCAGGAAATGGGACCTCCCTTCCCACAGCTGCTCAGGTCAACACAACCAGGCATAATCTTGGCTCCTGTTTCTCTCTTAGTTTGCACCCAGTTTATCCACAGATTCTACCAGCAAAGCTCTGCCTTCCAGAGCATGTGTTGCTCATTCTCACCCTCCACACCCCAGCTCCAGGCCCACTGTTTGACTCTGCAGTTGCCTCTCCCTTTAGCTCCCCATCTCTACCCTTGTATCTGCATTCTGTCCTCCGAATAGTAGGCAGTGATAGATCTTTAAATGCAAGACTGAGGATATGACTCAGTGGTAATGTTTGCCTGCGAGTATGGTTCCCTGGTTTCAATCCTCAGCACCAAAATAACAACAGCAACAATAAAAAGAAAAAGAACTAAATGTAAATTGGGTCTTATCACCTCTAGTTTCAATCTCTCCAATAGTTCCCTCCTTGCTTCCGGATGGCTTGGGCCCTGCATGATAATCAGGATCTTAGTCATTGGCACAACTCTGCCACCACCCTGACCTCATCTTCCACCTCCTGTCTACCTCAGTGCCACATTGACATCCTAGTGCTCCTCATAAGCTTGCTCCATTTTCCCCCAGGTCAGTAAAGCCTTCCTTACCCATACTGAATAAACAGTAGCCACCCGCCCTCTGGTTCTCCCATTCCCTGAAGTGTGTTTCGCCATAGTGGTCCTCCCCGCCCAACATGCAATAGATGTACTGGTTTAATAGTTCCCATCTCTTCCACAACAATGAGATCTTAACACAATGAAGGGTTTATTTTGTTCATTGCCATATTCATAGAATCTAAAACATGATGTGAATGGAGTGAGCATTGTCCCATGAATGAATCATCTGAGTAGTGATTTAGTAAACATTGTAGAGGAAGAAAGTGAAACTCAGAGTGCTTTATTTAAACCAATTGTGCTAGTTTGCACAGCCAGCATGTGACCACCCTGTGGACCAACTGCAGCTCTGGCTACATAATTCTCCTGTCTTACAACACGGCTTTTTTTTCTTGAAGTGTGGACTTCCTAAACGTGTCACCTGGAAGCGTCCCCCCAGTGAAGAGAGGACTAGGCAGAGGGAGACAAGCAAGGCAGGAGGTGGACGGATGTAACTTTTAGAGGCGGCCTAGGATCAGTGAAGTCTCCTGCCCTGAAGCAGAACTTCCCAATAGGAAGCAGAGATGTGAGCCCCTGAGCCCTGGGAGTGGTCAAGCAAAGTGTGAGGTGACCAGAGACACTATACGAGTGGCCGCTAGCTGTGGGGAGCCTCTGCCCTTTATCTCATTGTGTCCTGCCAATATTCATTTTCCTTGTGAGTCTAGATGGGAAAGTTTGGAAAAGGAACATAACATCGGGCAGCTGCATTGTGCCAGGTCCTTTCTACAAGCTTCTTGTTTCAGTGTTAAGGGCAGCCAATGTTGTTATCAAGCAAGGCAGAGCAGAAGTTTGGAGGCCCTGCAGGATCTCTCCAGGGAGACTGGGCTCAGCGTATGCTCCCTGGCTCTGGGCACTTCCCTTCCCTCCATCTGCTCCTTCTTGAGCTGAGTCCACTAACCCTGGTTTGTGCTTTACTTAGCATCCCTGTCCTCACTTTCCCACTGGGTTGTAGGCTTCTGTGGGCAGGAAGTTCCTCAGCAGGGACAGGTCCCGACTTTGCTGCTCCCTGACTCTCACGGAGTCTGGAAAGCAGCGAGTGGTCAGTGACAGTGAGTAAATGAGGACATGACGAGTTGTGGAACAGTTTCGGGATTCATACTCTGGTCTGGATGCCTCTGCAGGCTAAGGAACAGATGATGATTTTTGTTTCGGTTTGGTTTTCTGTTTGTTTGTTTTTAAAGCAGAATGTATTTATTGAGAGAAAGAAAGCTTCTGTCTAAGAGAGAGACAGACAGGGTCCCAAGTGGGTTGCCAAGACCCACTTTTCTAGGAATGCTATACAGCAAAACCACAGGTGAGGCAGATCCAAGGTGAGGAAAAAATGGGAAATCACAAAGTAGACATGCAGTCCACTATGGTCAACCAGTAAGATTATGAGTATAATTGCTCAGTTAATATTGATTACATCAGGGTCAAATGGGGAAGTGAATCATGTAGCAAGTGGGCATGAATACATGCCCACATTCCTGTAGGGGGTTGAGTTAGGGGCTCCTTCTGGCTACCTTGAGGTGATGGATACCTATGTAGAATATCAATCCCTTATATTTATCCTTAGAAAGTATGTGAGTGCATTTGTTTTATTTTTTGTCTTGAGGTCTGGCCCACAGCAGGAGGTGTCTGTCTCTCCCACAGTTGCAAGGTACCTGGTCTTCTGCATTGGCTCCTCTGAGGGACTAGCCCTATCTGACTGCCTATAATATTTGTATCTAAGTCAGCTGCCTATAACATTCCCTCTTCTGAAGAAGCACCCCAAACTGCCATAGAGTGGTAATGGCGATGACCAATCTGCCTTCTTTAGGCTGAAGAGGATTATAGTTGTTGATCAGCAGTAAGAGATATTCTACAGAGTCTTTCTAAAGGCCCTCAATAGATGCCAAGCATTTTCATCTTGGATAGGTATACAGCTTTAAGTCTAGAGAAGACAAAGCCAAAGAAACAATTAAGTATACACAGGCCAAATAATAAATCAACAGGATAATTATGAGTATGGTTAACAAAGCTTTCCACTAAGAGGAGCTGTAATAGCTTCCCATAAGGAGGACAAAGATAAAGTCCAGGGAATTTCAGAGTCTGACAGGTCATTGATTTGTTATCTTATATCTTGAACAGCTACTGAGATATTAGCAGAAGAATCAGGAATGTACACACAGCAGTCAGTTTTCACAGTCGCACAAGTACTACCCTGTGCTGCTGTTAGAATATCTAATGCCGTCCAGTTTTGGAGGATGGCCTGTCTCATTAATTTTACTTCTTTATTTAGGAGAGAGAGCCCAATTGCTGTGTGATTTAGGGCCTGCTTGAGTATAGTTAGTTAAGACCTTGATATGTTGTATGACACTTTCTAACCCTAGGGAAGGGACAAAGATAGAGACCAAGTGATCGTACCAGTGAAACACACTTCTGGACCATCGATGTTACAGGCACGGTAAATTTGCAGGTTTGTCAATATTTTTGACACTCCTGCCTTGTAACCATGCAAATTCTAATATGCATCTTCCTATCCATCCAGAGGGTAGCAGGGCCCCAAATTGGTCCACAAGACCAGTGAGTGCCGCTGGGGGCTTTCCATCTAATTCCAGGGTAATTAAACCAGTCTGTGGCAAACCAGTCTTTAGCGTGTAAAGTTACTGTGTATATACACTGTTTGGGGGGTATCACTCTCAAGTATTTAGTGGAATTGGGCCAATGAGAATAGGAGTGATTCTTTTGTTCCCAACATAAAGCAGCCTTTCTACTGAGATATCCTATAGTAGGAGTTAACCATATATACTCATCCCATATTTGAAAATAGCCAGATGATATCTATGGTTGTTGGCCCTCAGCATAGGACCCTTGCCTTTATTTAATACGGGCCTCACTAGTGCCTGTAGAGAGGCTTCAGTGGCATTATTAGAAAAAATTCAATTATGTCCAGGATCATTAAAAGTATAATTTATAGGCGATTCCATTACTTTGTAATGGTGGACTAAGCTAAGAATTATTGAACTTTTTCCTATCTCATTAACATAATCTTGTAGAAAATTTAGCAAAGCACAAGTGCCTTGGCTACAGAGCTCTTCTGAGTGGGCACATAACAGTATATCATCTACATATTGTGAGACTGTGACCTGGAAAACTCAAAACATACCAAGTCATGGGAAACCACTTGTCCAAAGGATGTGGACTATCCCTGAACCTTGGGGAAAGTACTGTCCATGTCAATTGAGAGGCCTAGTCATGAAGGTCTTCAAAAGCAAAAAGAAACTGGGAATCTGCATGTAAAGGAATACAAAAGAAGGCATCTTTTAAATCTGACATTGAAAGCAAGTGGCATCTTGTGGGATCTGAGAAAGAAGAGTGTATGGGTTCGGGACCACTGGGTGAATTGTTACTACTGCCTCATTTGTTAATCTAAGGTTCTGTACTAACCTCCATTCCCCAATCAATTTTTGAGTTCCCAAGAGCAGAGTATTACACTAACTGTTACAGAAGTCAAGTAAACTTTGTGCCCTTAGGTTATTAATCAGAGGTAGTAATTCTCTCTTAACTTCAAGTCTTAAAGATACTGTCTCTGGTGAGGAAAAAGAATAGAATCTCTGAGATGTATCTGTCCTGGAGCAGCTCCTATTGTCCTACCTCTTTTACCTTTAGTTGCCCATACTTCAGGATTTATTTCTGTCCCCATAAGGGGAAGGCAGCGTACCTGACCTGGGTGCATACATATTACAGTATTTAAACAAGATAAAATATCTCTCCCTAAGAAAGCAACTGAAATTTCATGCATAATCAAAAAAGAATGTGTAAAAAGAAAACCATTCCAGGTACAGCCTAAGGGTTGTGAAAAATAGTGAGTTACCTCCTGTCCTGTGACCCCTTTCACTGAGGTATGGTGACTAGAAGGAAGGCCAGGATTGAAAGGAAGGACTGAGAGACACACACCAGCATCCAGCAATAGGCTGGTTTCTTTTCCTCCTATAGTCATGATTACCCAGATCTCCTCTATGGAGGTGATAGTCCGACCAGAGGGAGATGGCAGAGTGCCCTGGGGCCCTTCAGTCTTGCTGGACCAACTGGTATGATGGGTCTGAATTCTGGGGCTTTTGTTTCAGAGTGCAATCCAACCTCCAGTGGCCACCTTTGCAGTTAGGGCATGGCTCAGGGGGCTACTTAGGGCAGTCCCTCTGAAGGTGGCCCGGTTGTGGTAGCAGGTAAGTGTAGTTGTTGAGCTCTTCTTGGAACCCTGAGACTGAGACTTAGGGTCTGTTTCTCTTAATGGTGCAGCAAAGGTACCTGCTTTCTCTCAGTCTCTTTGGCCTCCCAGATGAGGATCTCATGCATGAGGAAGCAGGAAGTCTCATCTTATTGCTAAAGCATCTGGTATATATGTTATTGGAGGAAGATCTTGGCATATTTTAGGGAATGATGTGTAAGTGGACTGAGTATAAGATGCCAGCAAGAAAGTCCAGAAGCCCTACATCAGACTCAGTAGGGATCTTGAGAACAGTGCTGTGGTCATGGGGGTCCAGCAACCCAGCATGCAGAAGGTCCAGGAAGGCTTTGTGGAGGGTGGGGAAATGGAACTGGGGAGTAATCCACAGTCACAGACCCTAAGGACAACCCCATCCTCACAGTTTAGCAGTGAAATTTTTTTCTGCTTTATAATCCCTGAGAAATGTCATCACACCCCAAATTGATTCTTCCTCCCTGGGCCCCAATTCAGGCAGAAGCTCAGTGCTGCCAACAGGGAGTTTGGAGCTCATAACTCAGCTGTGGGCAAGGCCTGGGGGGTCTGATTCCAATTAAAGATGTCAAATGTATTTATGGATTATGTAATCAACAGGTATGCAGCAGCTTCGATAGCCGACGGGGCCACCCCAAAGATAGGCCTGCAATTAATTAATCCCAGTGGATCTGCCAAAGTCTGTTTCCAATGTGAGGGATCCCTCTCAGACCTGGTCTTGCTTCAGGAAGGGACAAGAAGCTAGGCCTAGAAAGTCTGCCCAGAGAAAAATGAATGTCAGCCATAGTCTTGGTTAATCTGGGTCTGAATCATGACTACACCGCTTAGCAGCCTGGCTGGTGTGAGCTTAAACAAGTTTCAGGAGCTCTTAAAGCCTCCGTGTCTGCTTCTGGAAGAGGGAAGCAGATGGCACGTCTTTCCAGAGGCCTCGTTGAAGACTCTGGAGCCAAGAGCAGGGGAAGGGCTCCACTTACTGGATGGCGGCCATTAATTGCTGACTGAAGGTGGGTCAGTGCCAGAGTGGGCTTGTGAACCTCCACATTCCCTACATGTCAGCACCTATCTGTAAAATATAAAGCAACCCCCAACACATACAAGGCAAGAACTGCTGTGGGAAGCACATGCTCTTCATAAAATATCTCAGAGCCTAACATTCCTTATCTGTGAAATGAACTTGCCAGCCCTCCCTTCTGGTCTCTTTCTGCCCCTTGAGTTCTTAGGCCCTGATGGGACTTAAACAAATCTTCCGCTTATCTGCTCAGCAAATCGGGGCACCGGCCAGGTCCTGCCCTTCCCCCAGAGTCCAGAACTGAAGCAGAGAAGGTTAACACTCATAGCAACTCTACTAGGGAGTTGTCCACACCAACCTGGACCTTCAGACAGGTTGACAACAGTGACAGCAACAAGCTCACTTATCACCTTCCTACACATTGTACTCATACTGCTCTTGTCCTGGCTTCCCATCCTCACCTTTATTCTGCCAGAAAAATGGGGTCCCTGCTTCATGGCTGCAGAGTTGCAGAGAGAGAAATGAGGGGGAAGATGTAGAGCAATGACCTGTGGCACCAGTGCTGGTGGCTATGGTAATGGTGGTGGTGGTGGTGGTAGAGGCAATACAGATTGCCTAATTCACCACACATTCCAAGAAGAGGTGTGCCTGCTCCAGCCCCTGGGTTTGAATGTCCTCAGTTTGTGCCCTCTCTCCTTCCTCACCATCAAAGGTATGATTTGCATTTCATAAAGTTCCCTCAGGAGGCAGTGACGAGGCCACCCACCAGCCCAAACAGAGGGCCACAAGCAGTGTCAGCATGGGAAAGAGAAGGCTGCAGCATCAGAGACATCCACCTTAATCAACTGGCAGACTGATTCGGTGTGTGTGGGTGTGGTGTATGCATGTGCACACATGTGTGCAAGAGGCAAGCATGAGGAGTGAGACCGAAGGAGAGGCCGAGCTCCTGGCATGTGCAGTGGGGCAGAGACCAGAGCATGTCATCTCTCCACCCGTGCTGTAGATCACCATTGCATCTGTTGGAGCCTGTCCTTTACATAGTGGTTTCTTCTTTGAGAACAGAATCTGCTATGGGGTTGGGGCCTCTCAGGTGACACTTCCCACCTGTGGAGCAGGTTTTGTCATCATAGTGCTCTGCATCCATGATCTCACTGAACTCCACATGGCCTATGAGTCCTCTCCTGTCCCACAGGCCTTGAATTGGAGGGATGGTCAACCAAGGCTGATGGTCTCTGTGCCTACCCAGTGCCCACCTACCTCACACCATTCTGAGAAGCAAGGACAGGAACTTGACTCTGGCGGCAGCAGGATGGGGCTGCAGCCTTGGCTCCTGCTTCAGCATCTCTCCTTTTCCCCTTGGAACTCAGGACTCAACTTTGATATATATCCCAAGCAAGTCAATTAACATTTGCTTTCTTGCGAGGATCCCTCTAGGTCCCTGGGTGAATGATTTCTGGCAAAACTAACCTGGCTCAGATGCTGACCATGAATGTCTGATGAGAGAAACCAGTGTCTCTGGAAGTGGACAAGGGGAAAAGGGAGGACAATGGCAGAATCTGACAACAAATTGCACCCTGGCCTCGTTGGTCTCCTTTCCTCCTCCTGATACTGTATGAATGAACCCTAACATGTATCAGGCAGGTCCTGCTGGCCTCTGAAGCCTGCACATGTGGTAACTTCCCCTGAGCAGTTGCATGGATTGTGATGGAGCATGTGGGCTTTGCCCTGAGAGGATTTGGATCTCCCCTGGCCCCACCCTCTCACTCTGCGGATTTGAGCACATTATTTAGCCTCTTGTTGCCTCTGGTTTCTCAAAGGATTAACCTGGGTTGTGACAGTAGCTGCCTTCTAGGGTCACTGTGAGTTTCACAGGAGACAAGCCTGAAGAACCAACCCTGCAGTCAGCACCGTGAGTCCTCCTCCTGTTCATTTGCTCCCCTGAGCCAGCTGGGTATAATAAGGTATTTAGGAAAATGTTTAACCCATCAGTCTTAGTGTTTGGAGGATGTCATGGAGGATGCCTTCTCCAAAAGTTGGGTTCACCTCTCTCTGAATTCTGAAGAGACTTGAAGGAACAAGTATCATTACCATTCAAGAGGTGGGTCCAAACTCTAGACTTAATGGCAAGGAGGATTCAGTGAGACTCTTGGAGACCTTGGCAAGAACAGAGATGGGCAGAGGTTGGGTGGGAGATAGGAGGTGAGATTTCTGTGAAGAAGAGAAAGATGGTGAAGAAGAGAAAGATGGTGCAGGATGAAGGGAAGATGTGATGGTTCCTTTAAGAGATTTTAAACCAAACTGGTCACCCTTGCATCACAAATATCTTTCAGGGCCAGAACCCGTTCTTAGCAAGATGTCCTAATGTGGGAAAAACGCACATCTGATCCCTCTGGAGACCAAGGTTATGACATTTCCTGCTGTGGAGTTCACTGTACTGCATAGCCTGGCCATGGACTCCAGAGCCCATCAAAGGAGAAAGATGGATCCCACCAGCTGCTTTTTTCCCAGAGTCCAGCTCTGGCCTCCTGAGCCCTAGTCCTTTCCCCTGTTGTGTGAACTTTCACAGGCTCTTAGACTTCTGTTTGCTTGACAAAAAGGATAATAAACTTTGGCTCACTTGAACAAATACCCCATCTACCTGGAGGCTACTCTATGCCAGGCTCTGGAGGTCCAGAGACAAGGAAGAGGGTATTTGAGTTAGTTCAGGTTCTTGAAACAAAATATCATAGGTAGGTGCCTTATAAACAACAGAAGTTTATGTCTCATAGTTCTGGAGTCTGGAAAATCTGAGGTTAAAGCACCAACAGATTGGGTATCTGGTGAGGGCTTGCTTCCTGGTTCAGTGAAGACTTTTTGACTGTATCCTTTCATGACAGGAGGAGCAAAGGAGCTCCCTGGAGTATCTTATAGAAGGGCACTAATCTCATTTTAGGGACTTCATCCTCATTATTTAATCACCTTCCAAAGTTCACCCTTGATATATCAACACTAGGGATTAGGTTTAAACACCCAGACTTCGAAGAGACACAAACATCACTCTATAGCAGAGGGTAGCACTGCTCTTGGGTTGCTCATGGTTAAAATCATCACCAACATTAATGAGTACCTACTATGCCAAGAATTTTCTGAGTAAAGACCACATACATCGTTCTGCTTTAATCTCCACATTAGGGACTATGGCTTTCTTGCTGTAAGAAAGGAACTAAGGCTCTGAGAGGTTGAATACTTGCCTAAGGCTATACAGCTAAAAGGGCTGAGGAGCAAGATTCATAAACAGGCCACCAGCATGGCCTCCCACAGTCCCGTGAAGATCAATCACTTTTCTGTCATACATGTAGCACATATACTACCTCATGGGGATAGGGACAAACCTATGCATTATGCAGAATTACAGCCTTTTGACAGATGTGGTAACTAAGACTCAGAAATGGGAAGTGATTAAAGTTCATCTGAATGAAATGACAGCTCTGTAATGTGAACTCAGAGGCATGGCTGCTTGCATTTTGAGTTATTGTCTTAGTAGTGGACCTGGAAATAATAAACTCAGATAGCAACTTCTTAATTATAACAGCGCACAAAAACTTTGTTTCAGTATTGCTCTTTTCCCTCCCTCCTCCTTTGTGCCATTATTGTTGTATAAATTGCATCCTTACACATTATAACACCCATCAGTATAGATCCATAGCTGCTTTATTAAGTTATGTTTTTAAAATTAGGTAGTAGAAAAAAGTCACAAATTTGTAAGTTCATTAATACTATTTTTTGTATTTACCTGATTAATTACTTTTACTGTTCTTTATTTCTTCATCTGGACTTTAGCCACTGTCTAGGGTCTTTGCATTTCTATCTGAAGGATTCCTAACTGTTTACTAGTTCTTGTGGAACAAATCTGTTGGTGAGAATCCTCTTAGTTTTGTTTATCTGGGAATATCTCAATTCCTCCTCCATTTTGAAGGATAGTTTTGCTGGATATAGAATTCCTCACTGACATTCTTTTCCTTTCATCACATTTGAATATGCTACATTTGGGCCTCTGTGATTGGGCAGCATGATGATTCAGTTTTCTTTTGCTGCTTTCATGGTTTCTCTTTGCCTTTGGACAGCCTAGATGTAAATCTCTTAAAGTTATTCTACTTGGAGGTAATTGAGCTTTTTGGAAGTGTAGATTAATATTATTCTTTCAATTTGGGAAGTTTTTCATTCTCTGTATCTTCAGTAATCTTTCTGTTTCTTTCCACTCCTTCCTAAATTCTCTTTATACAAATGTTGGTATACTTGATGGTGTCCTTTCTTCCTTTTTTTTTTTTTTTTTTTTTTTTTTTTTTTTTTTTTTTTTTTTTTTTTTTTTTTTTTTTTTTTTAGACCGGGTCTTGCTATGCAGTTCAGGCTGACCTTGAGCTCACTTTGTAGCTCTGGCTGGTCTCAAACTTGCAACAATCCTCCAGCCTCAGCTTCCCAGGTGCTGGCATTAGAAGCATGTGCCACTATGTCTGGCTCCTTCCTTCATTCTTTAAACGTTCAGTTCCTAAGGCTGAATAATCTCAATAGAACCATTTTCAAGTCTGAAAATATGCTAAGCTCCTCTCGTAAAGTTTTCATTTCAGTATTGTACTTTTCAACAATGTAATATGTGAATGTTTATTTGGTTCACATATATATGTATATTTGTGTGCTATATCTTTATTAATACTCAATATTTGATGAGGTGTCAACTCTCATACTTTAGTTCTTTCAATATAATTTCTTTAGTACTTTGATCATATTTAAATAGCTGATTTAAATTACAAATAGTAAGCCCAGATTCTGGACTCTCTCAAGGATATTCTCTGTTAACTATATTTTTCTCCTATTTATGAGTTGTATTTTCTTATTTCTATGTACGGATGGATAGTGATTTTATGTTGAAAAGCGGATATTTAAAATAATACAGCTATTATGGTTTGTGTCTGGATGTCTCCCCAAAGCCTCATGCAGTCATGGAGGCAGGCTTCTAGAATTTTTGATTGATTCATGGTCCAATATTGATATTAGGAGTGAGTACTACACCTATCCTAGGGTGAATGTGGTCTATGTATAACATAAGAGGCAAAAAGAATCTTCTCTGTGCATTCTTCCCTTTGTGCTATTGATATTGCTGTCTTCCACCACCATGAATTCTTTCTTCTCTGCCATTCCATCCTGCCTTGGAGCCAGCTGATTATGGACTGAAAGCTCCACAAACTATGAGCTATACAAACCTTTCCCTTTCTAATTTTGGGTGTCAGATATTTTGTCTCAGCAATGAGAGAGTAGTAACTAACACAACAATATAATGTGGAAAATCTAGAAATCACGTTTTCTCCTATCCTTAGGAGTTGTTCCTGCTGTTTATTGTTGATACTGTTTAATTGGTGACTTTTTTTGAACAACTTTACTCTTTGTCATAAAAGTGTTGACTTCTCTTTTCAGTTAGATTAATGATCACTCAATTATTAATTGGACATAAAATTTCCTTAAGTGTCTAGAACTAATAAGTCTTCCAGCTGAAGCATTCCCTGTGTGTTGGAGCACACCACCTACACCATCCATGCAGTTCATAACTCTGCTTTCACCTTCATATCCTGTTTTCAGAGCCTCCTGCCTAGTCAGTGGTAAGATCTTGGGGACATTTCAGGTCTTTCCTAAGTATGTGCACAGCTATAGGCAGACACATTAACCTATTCATGCAAGCTGATTTCTATATTCCCTGGAATATGTTGTCACTGTCCTATCTTCTATGAATATCTCATTTCTCAGGTTTTCTTTTATGCTTTTTGATTGATCTATCACTGGCCCCAGTTGTTATCCAGTGCCTCAGGCTACTGTGATGTTAAACAATTGCCTCTGATTGTTTTCAACAAACACCCATGAGGAAAATGCTGTTGGCACTAAGTGAGTTCTGAGTCAGATCAAATACAACCTGGAGAGGAGAAGCTTCCAGAAAACCACCACTAAGTCAAATAGTGACAATTCTCTGGGAACTAGGCTTCAAAGGGGCTTCACTCCTATGTGGCCGCCTCTAGTGACTGCCATTTTCACTTTGACAGCAGGGATTGGTTTTTAAGGCTGCTGCTGATAAGGTATGAGAGAGGAATAGGGCAAACTGACATGCCTCAAAACTTGCTATTCATACCAAGATCTCTCTCTCTCTCTCTCTCTCTCTCTCTATATATATATATATATATATATATATATATATATACATATATATATGTTTTTGAGTCAGGGTCTCGCTATGGGGTTTAGGCTAGCCTTGGGCTCACTTTGTAGCCCAGGCTGGCCTCAGACTTGCAACAATCTGCCTGCCTCAGACTCCAAAGTGCTGGGATTACAGAAGTGTGCCACCATGCCCGGTATACATTTTTTTTAAAATTAAATGATACCTGGAATTTTGCAAGCCTTTGTCTAATTTTAGGCCTAAAAAGATTGATTCTGATCATATTTGCCAATATTCTTACTACTTTTGTGAAGAAGGTAATTTTCAGAGGACTTTACCCCATGAAATTATTTACTGATGTCAAACTTCTTCTTTTCACTTGTTAGCAGGATAAATAGACACGAAAGGGAAAGTTGGGTCTAGAAAAACACAAAAGCCGACATTTTAAAGAGCTACTAAGTGCCTAAATTTACTGCTGTGATAATAAGAATTATAAGAATCTCTAGAAAGACATGACCAAAGTAGACTAAAGTAAGTGTGATTAGAGAAAGTGAGATCCTCAATTACTGTGGTTGACAAAAGATCTGAAGGGGCCTCCACTCATCCAGCATCTTCTATCACTTCACAACTTCTTCTGCAAGTGGTCATTCCCTAGCCAGACCTTTGACCATGGTCTTGGTTATCTCCATTTAACCAAAAGTCATTGTTCCATTTGGGGAATTGTTTTCAGGTTTTAAATATCAGCTTATCTTCAGAACTATAGTTTTGGACATGCTCAGCCAAGTATGACCTGAGACTTCATCTTAAACCCAGACCATCTTGTTCTCAATTGTAGGATGTCTTTTTCTCTGCTAAACTGATCTCAAAACCAAGTAAACTGGAACTTGGAATCCCATGGGGAATCAGGACTCTGATCAGGACTCCATGGTTCAGAACCTTCCTGCCGCCCATCCCCAACACACGTGTTCCTGCAATTCTGCCACCAACAATAAGTCATTGCCTTGTCTAGACACCTCTATTTAGATAAGCTCGGATTTTCTGAAATGTAAGTTCCAATAAATTCTTAGTCTGGGAGCCAAATTTGGTGGGTTCTCCTGCTTAGTCAGAAGTATGCCTTGTGGCATAATTTACATGGTGCTACTTTCTGTACTGATAGTGTATGAAAGTGGTTCTTATTAAATAAAATGAGAGCCTTCTGAGGCTAGGAAACTTACGGTAGTCAATCTTGATTGTCAACTTGATTGAATGGAGAGATGCCTAGAAAATTAGTTAAGTAAACTTCTGGGCATGTCTGGGTGTGTCTATAAGTGCTCTAACTTCCTTAGTAAATTAATCCACTAATGAGTCCATAGTCTGATGGCATTAGCTGGAGCTCATGGAAACAAAAATGAAAGAGTAGATCATGGGGACATGACCTTGAGGCTTTTATCTGCCCCACCCCTTCCTCCCTGACTCAGTTGCTCGCTTAATGTGTCCTGGCTGTCTAGAGATGAGCAGCTTTCCTCTGCCATGCCCTTCAGCCATAATCTTCCTACCTTGGAGTTAGCCATGGACTGAAATCTCTGAAACTGTGAGCCAAAATAAATCTTCCCTCCTTTAAATTGCTCTCAGGGGTTTTGTCACAGTGATAGAAACCTGACACAGAACCTATGACTATGGCAGCTGGGAAAAGACAGCTTTTTCAAGGAGTCACAGACTCTCCCTAACTCCTCAAAATGACCTTAGATACGTCTAGGACATCCCAAAAGCTTCAGTGTCTCCCTCTGTCTCACACTGATAACCTAAAGTAGCTAGTGACCATCTACAGCAGTGTCTCCCCCACCACACTGAATATAAAAAGCATGAGCAAATTGCCAGGTTCATCACCATGCATCAGGACTTGGATACAGTGGGTGCTAAAGTAATGCCAGGCCCCAGCAGCAGAATTCTCAGGACGTGTTAGGGTTTCCAGAGAGTCCCACTGCAGCCCTGTATCATGAAGTCCTAATATATGGTGCAGAAGAGGGCTGAGGATTTAGCTCAGCGGCATAGGCACCTGCCTTGCAAGTGCACTGTCCTGAGTTCAATCCCCAGTACTGATTAAATATTGTGTGTGTGTGTGTGTGTGTGTGTGTGTGTGTGTGTGTGTGTGTGTGTGTGTATGGTGCAGAAGAGTATGGAAGGGAGAAAGAAAAGGAAGAATTATAGCCCCTTAAATTTAACAGTTGTTTTTACACCTTTTAGTTCTTCACAAAGAAATATAAGCCTCCACTAGTGCCACATATTTAATCTTCTAAAAAAGAGAATTACCTTAGCTGTTCTCATTCTGCAAATTAGGATACCAAGGTCCTAAAAGATGATTTATCTTACCTACCATCACAGTCATTGTCAGTCTGACTGGGTCCAAGACTTAGGTAACCATCTCCCAATCTGACCTCTTTGTGTCTCACCCATTTGACCCCAGGATGGATAGACACTAGTGGTCCTGAAACATGAACCCCAGAGGACTGGAGTTTGGGTCTATATCCCATTGCCTAGAACAGTGCCTGGCACACACACACAGTCTATGTTCAAGAAATACTTGTCTAATTGTTGAATGAATGGATGAACCTTCTAAGGTACAGGTGAAAAACGAGTGGTGACTGATTTGGAGGAAGAGACCTGGCCTGAGAAGAAAGAACCTTTCTCATTCAGTGTAGCAGGCATGTCCCAGCCTGCACTCAGATCCTCGCCTCAGCTGCCTGGGGGATGCTTGCACCAACTCACCCAGCCAGTGAGTTGCATAGCCAGCCGGGGTTCAGACCTGCTTCCCAGCGGGGCAGGGGCCAGGTTCTTCCCAGCTTCCGATGCTTTGACTGTCACATTGCAGCGGTCCTTAGGACTAGCTACTCCATTCTTTTTTTTAGAGAGGGCAGGTAGCAGCTCAGAGGACAGCAGCTCAGCCACCAGGCTGCCATTCTTGGCACCTAGACGTTGCCCAGAGTACATACCCTGTGAGGGTGAGGTCTGCAGCAAGCTCTCTGAGAGCCCACACATGTCCCCAAAGCCCAGAAACACACACACACATGCCCAGGAACACACAAAGACAGTCATGCTGCACACACCGTGGCAAAGGAACCCACTCTCCTTGGAGTGTATTTTAAATGGATTCTGATTCCCCAGAAGGTCTGGTTTTGTTGTTCACACTGACCTTTTAAACTCCATGCAGTCCTGCATTTTTCCCCCCAGGCCTAGGTAGGACCTATTAATAATTCAGCTCTCCTGCCAAGGCTTGGGCTGCAGCCGGCTTGCTCACATGCTGTAAAAGGCGGTCCCCCAATTGCTGGTGAGTTTCCCCTCTCCAGAAGATGAGAGGGACACCCCGATGCCTCCCCTTGACACACGCACTTGGACTGTGGGGAGGAGAGGCTGCCTGTGCCCTTCAAAGGTAAGGACAGGTAGTCCAGCAGTGACCAGCGACAGAACCAGGGCACACAAGGGCCAGGGGCATGTTGCTGAGTCGGCCCCCTGCCTCATGCCGCTTTCTCCTCTCTTTGAGCAAACATCTTTGCAAATAAATCTCCCTTTCTTCCTTTCTCCCTCTCTGCTGGGTTACTGCTTCAGTTTCATTAGAGACGCTGGAAACATTCTTTGGGCTCGGCTGAGATATATAATACGGAGAACAGAGATTTACTTCATAACCCACAAACTATTAAAAATATTAGTGTCCCCCAGAGAGTCTCTCTTAAAGATTCCTTCTCCCTTTCTGCCTCCCTCTCCCCTGGCTCACAGTGCCAACAATAATGCAGGCGGGCTGGTTGGAGCCATTTCCTTGAAAGAAAATAAAGAAGAGATAACAGGCCTGGGAGAAGCCTCCTTTGTGCCTGAATAATATCTGTCATCCCGTATGTCTGTCAAGAGCTTTCTACTTCTCAAGTCTCCTTTCTCCACTATTATCTGATCCTCAAAGGTCCGCAAAGCGGGGTAACATCCCTTTTGTTAGGAGAGGAACTCCAGGCCTTGGAGAAGGGAAGTGATACAGCTTTGAGGCAGATCCAGAGCTAGAACCCATCTCCTCTCTGATTCCCAGCTAGAAGACTTTCTTTCTGTCTCTTCTTCATTTATTAATAAATTTGTGTTATTGTTATAACTATTATCACTTAGGCAAAAGTTGACTATTGAAAATGGTAGACTAAGTTATTCTTTTAGTATCTTTTTATTTCTAATTGACGCATAGATTGCACATTTATAGTTAGCAAATGTGTGGGGTAGGATAACATTTCAATACATGTATACAGTGTGTAATGATCAGATCAAAATAACTGGCCTGTCACCTCAGACACATGTCATTTCTTTGTATTGGGAATATTGAAAATCACACCAGCTATTCTGAAACTTTAAATTAATTGTTGACAATTAACTATCATTATCTTGCTGCGCTATACTACATGAAAAGTTATTCCTCCTACCCTTGTACCCGTGGACCATCTTTTCCCTAACCCTCCCTTCTCTTCTTCTTGGCCAAACTCTGGTAAGCACTGTTCTGCTCTGTTCTGTCCTGTTCTGTTCTCTACTTCTGTGAGATAAACTTCTAGGCATATACAAGTACGAATGTGTGCTCCTCATCATGTATTCTATGCTTGACTCATTTCTTGTAACATCGTATCTCCTAGTTTCATCCATTTTGTTGTGAACGACAGACATTCATCTTTGGCCAAATGATTCTCCATTGTGCATATTTCCTTTATCCACTCATCAATATTGACACTGAGGTTAGTTCCATATCTTTGCTATTACAAACAATTCTGCAAAAAACATGGCAGTGCAGATACCTTTTCAATATACCAATTTCATTTCTTTGACTGTATAAACAGAAGTAGTCCTGCTAGATCACATAGTAGTTCCAGTTCTAGCTTTTTGAGGAACCCTCATCCTTTTTTTCCACAATGGCTATAGTAGTATACACTCTCATCAAGATGTATGACAGTCCTTCTTTCTCTAAATCCTCATCAGAGATTGTTTTTTATCTTTTTGATAAACCATTCACTGGAGTGAGATAATATCTAATTGTAGTATTGATTTGCATTTCCCTTATACTTAGTGGTGTTGGGCATTTCTGGAGGGTTTTCTCTTACAAATGAATTTATGAAGTTGCTTTATTTTTAATTTTTTTAAATTTTTTTAATTTTTTAATTTTTATTTTTTGGTACTGGGGATCAAACTCATGATCTCGCACTTGCCAGGCAGGCGCTTGTACTGCTGAGCTAAATCCCTAGCCTGACGTCTCGTGTACATGCAACCCCTGAGCACACTTTGTCCACACTATTTAGCCAAGGGTCTGCTATCTTATGTCACTGCAGTAACTTGTCTTCAGTTCATTCACCAAAGAAGTGTCGAGGCTTTCCCCTGGGCCAGGTCCATTGTTGGGAGTGGGAATGGGGCCAGGATAGTGAGGTGCTACCTACAGGGGCCATCCTGAGATGGGGCAGCGAGGCCCCAGAAAGAGCAGTGTGAGCACAGAAGGATTCCTGCCCAGGCAAGACAGGGCATGAGGAGTGAAACTTTCAAGGCTGGACAGAAGTAAGTTAAGAAGAGAGGCATGGAAAAGGCTGGCTGGAGTAGAGGAGAGAACTGAATTCAAGGCTCAGAAGCCAGACATTTTTTAAGACCTTTCAAGAACCCAGTACAGTTTGGGAATAGTCACAGGATAAGCAGAGACAAGGAGAAAAAGGCCATGAAAAGCCCTGCCCGGATGCTCGGTGGCAAAGTTGACTTTATTCTCAGAACAGTGAGCTGTAGCAAAGGATTTTATGTGGTTGATAGCAGTTTTCAGAGTGTCTTAAATGTCATGCATGAATTTATTCATGGAATGTTTGTCGACTGTGCTGTGTTTGTGTTCCCACTTGGATCTTGGAACTGATAGAGAAAGGAAACAAACAAGGATGGGGAGGGGAGTAGTGGTTTGAATAGTTAGAGAAAGACTTGAGAATCTCTTGGGAGTTGGTCACTGAGAGGGTAAAGTTGGAGTGCAAATTTGAAATTTGGAGGCTAGAATTTGGAACTTGAATGTTTTCCGAAGTTTTCCGAACTTGAATGTGTTAAAGGCATGGTCCCCAGGAGCAGTGTGGCTTTTAAAAGATGGGGCAGAGTGGCCATGAGGTGAACAGTTCACTCCACAATGTGCTCCCTACCATTGCTGTCTAGCAACCCCACCAGACCCCCAAAACAATGGGTCCGCCATTGGTAGACTGCAACCCCTAAAACCATGATCCACAGGAAACTTTTCAGTGTAAGGAACAAGGACAGGACCCCTGAGTCATTTCCCCTCCAAGCCTCAGTTTTCTCAGCTGCCATGACGTACGCTGCCTGCTCACATCACAGGCATCAAACAAGATCATTGTCTTCCAGTGACAGTCCCCACCCTCACTGTTACAGCCTCCATGGTGTGAGTCACAGGCAGAAAGGCCTAGAAGGCACACTCAGGATAAAGACAGCCTGCTGTGGCCAGGGGACCAGTGAGGATGGTGCTGAGTCTGGAGCCTCTGCTGCCTTGTTTGCTGTGAGACCCAACACTCTGGGCTCCACCAGTCATGTGAGAGTCTGATCTGTTAAGGGCCACATTCGAGGGCCTGGATGCCTGATGTTGAGTCTTTTGTCACTAGGTAAAATTCAGTCCATCTAGAATAATAGAGACTCCCAGGAGAGACTAAGGATGCCAGAGGCCATTTAGAAAGAGTCCCTGACCAAGGAGGCTTACCGCTGTGGCCTGAAAGGGATACCACTTGCTGAGGACCTCTTCTGTGTTCCTCCAAGGCCGGACATTCTGCTAGAGAAGAGCCGTCATGTGCCATCCACTGTGGTAACCCTCCACTGAAAGGGGACAAGAGGGCAGGAGGAGCAAGGGAGGGATCTGGGTACCTGTACTGTCCACCACGCTATGGGGCTAAATGACTGATTAAACTGCTTCCATGGGCTTCCAGGTGGAGGTGAGCCATAAGGGTGTGGGGGAGATTTGCAGTTCAGGGGTCTGTTTGTGATGATGGATTTCAGAACTTCACTGACAGCCAGAACAGGAATGATGCTGCCCTGTGGGATGTGAGCACAGGAAACAGAAGATGAACCTTGGGGCCCCGGAGTGAAAGAGGGACATCTACCATTTAGGTCACATCCTTTGTGCACGGTCTCTTTCTGAGTGTTTAAGCACCTACTTGCCTTAATATCTCAGGCAAGCCTTTAAGGGTGTGTTGCCCCCTACTTCCCACCTTTGCATGGGGACACTGAGACTCCCAGCCTAACGTCACCGAGCTGGAGAGTGGCAAGTCTTGTGTGGCCTGGCCAGGACTGCAGCCTCCATTAGGCCCAATATCCCAGCTCTCTTGCCTGGACTTTGAGAGGGCCCCTTTTAAGTGGCTATCCAAGATACGGTGAGACACTGTGACCAGATTTTTAGTGAAATACTTCCTGTTACAAAGGCCAAAAGTGCTGGTGGTTGGCTCTTGCCCACTTCTGCTCCTTTTCTCAGAGTAGTGGCAAGTGGCTGTGCCCATGATTCTTTTCTGATAGACCCTTTCTCAGGTTGCTCTGGAAACCTGAGACAAGAGAAGGCTTCTTGCAACCTCAGAGTCCTCCAGAGCTCCTTTGCTGGTCTCCTTTGCCCCATCTCCACCTCCAAATGTTTTATGTTGTGGCAATTCAAAGGCCCTTAGGCAGATCATACAGACTCAGGGACTCACCTCAGGCCACACAGAGCGGGTGACAAACATGTGAACCCAGGTGGTCCCTTTGCAGAGCACATGCAGGTGCTGAAATTGTACCTCTTAGTTTGAGAGAAGTAGCACATTTCAGTTCTGCCTGTGAACTTCCCTGATGCACTTGTGTTTCGGGAGGCCCGAGCCAGTGGCCTAGAGAACTCAGGGGCAGCCTCCGTGGTCACAGTCCAGCAGCCGAAGGCTGCGTGGGTAGATGGTGGCAAAGGCACCAGCGGAGGCTGGGTAGCATTCAGAGCAGCCCCCATGGTGTCCCAGGAGCTTCCTCCACCTCTTCACTCAGTCTCGAGGGGAGCTTGGACCCACTGACAAGGTAGGGCGATGATGCCCCATGATGCGATGCCACACACGTGACTGTGATGGTCAGTGCAGGAACAGTTCGCGTGCTGCCCAGGCACATTTTGGTGGCTCCCTGAGCGTCACCCATGAGAGTGGTTCACTGGAAGCGGCGCTTCCTTCCCCTAGCATGTTTTTCACCTATTTCACTTTGTATTTTGGACACCATGGCTGCTTCTAACTCCTCATGAACATCTCAACCCCTCTTTTATGCATGCTAACGAAATATATACACGTGGGTAAAATGCATTCTGTATCATGAATTAAATATGTTTTGAAGCAATTATATGCCATGAATGAAACCAGAGTCAAACTCAGCAGTAAAATTAGAAGTCTCTGTCCATGTAGACAGGTCCTTCTTCCCTGTCAGTTAAGACAGCTGTCAAAGCTCAGCCCAGCCCTTCTCGCCCTGCCCTGGATGTGACAGACAGCGACACCACAGGCTATTTCAAGACAGCTGGGCTGTTTGACTTTCAAACTACCCAAGACCTTGTCAACTAAGCCCAGTGGAAGTCTGACACCTTACTGCCCCACCGAGAATCCCTACTGGTGGGCTAAGAAACATTCACTGAGCATCTACCACCTGTGAGCCTGGGGTCACACCTTGGTAGGCAGAGAGACCTGGTCTCCATTCTGCTGGAGTTTCTGACCTTTCCCTATTACACACATAAGGAAACCAAAACCGGTGAGGAGTAGAAACTTGCCTGATACTATGCAAAAATTTAGCAGTGGAGAGAGAACCTGAACTCAGGCCCTTGACACCACCTCCAACCGAGGCCTAACATGCTATTACAACCTCACAGAACTGGTTTCCCTTAAAGAAGTATAACATGTGGGGAACTCAGCATCTTCCTCCCTCCTCCTCCCTGAACCCATGAGCGTGGGATGGGGGTGGTGCCTCTTACAAATATAGACAGTGACCCCTGAAGTGAGAGTCTTCCTGGGCAGTCTGGATGTTGGGAGTTAGGCCCAGGGCCTCTGTGTTCCTGTTCTTGTGGGAACCAACATCCAACCTCAGAGCTCCACAAAAACCCGTAAAGAAAGAATGCTCAGTCCAGGTGACAACCAGATGGAGGTACGGCAGGAGAATCATTGGAACAGAAGCCATAGCTTCAGCAGAGTGTGTGGGTGTGAAAAAGAAGGGGTATTGAGGTACATATGAGTGAGCTAAGCTGACTTTTCAAAACACTGCTGTGGGAGAGAGTGAATCTAATGCGGGTTCTAGCTCACTGTGTTAGTAAGGAGCAATGTGGTGTGTCAGAATTTCACGATGGGAAGGTCATTCCCCAGTGGGAGGGGTGGTGACAGACTAGGGCTTCCTTCCTCCAAGGAAGTCTGCATCTTCAGGTGGCTCCTCTGAGAATGAGCAGCACAGATTTGGAAGGGCTTTTGGCAGCACCCAGCAGGTTCAGCCTCTATTCTTACTCCTGTTCTGTGCAATGATCATTTTCCCTGCACTTTGCTCCCTCTGTGGTCTTGCTGAAGACCTCTCTCTCCCTGAGCCTGCGATCCCCCATGAGTAAGATGCTGCTGGCCCTGCATCTTCCTTGGAGGGGTCTGTGACCAGGATAAAGACACGGCAGGATAGAGCCCTGGGCAGCCACGCTGGCCTCCTGCAGTGGGCAGCCATACCTGTGTACATGTGCTGGCAGATCTGTGGCTCTGGGAGAGTGTGAGCTGGGCTCCCTGGGCCTTTTACAGACTGTTTATGATGTGACACTGTGGTAACTGCCCACAGTTAGCTACTCCACAGGCCTAGGAACAATGGAACAAAGTGAAAGGAAAGAAACTATTAAAAGGTCAGGAACCTCAAACATCACTCAGTAATTCATTCTATGCTTGTGTAACCTCTTGGTTGCAGGAACTTCTCTCCCACATCATCCTCTGCCTGTGTCCTCTGTTTGAGATGTAGCATGAACAGGACATGGCCTTTGGAGTCAGCAGACATGGGCTCGAGTGCCTCTTTTTCTACCTAGCTGTGAGCTGTATACTTGGGCAGCTTGCTGGGCCTCAGCTTTCTATCTGTAATATGGGCTTAGTGACCCCAGCCCACCACTGGACTGAGTGCTGGCCACTGAGACTGCAGGGTAAAGACCTTATAAGACAAAGTTCATGGTCAGTAGGTTGTCACTGGAGCTCTGAACCAGGGGTCTGCCAGCTTCAGAGTTCAGTCTTAGCCTCACTATGTCATTTATATGCTCTCTTACCTATCACACATGGATACACACACACACACACACACACACACCCATATGCATGGGTGCATTTTCAGTCACATTCAGACTTCAGAACTCCCCACTGAGACAGCCCACTAGAACAAGGACCTGTACAGATTTGGTGCTCCTTCTCTGCCGTGGTCTCTGCTTTCCCATCCTGCTGAGCTGAAGGCCTGGTGCAAGGCTATCCCGGCCTTCTCCAGAGCCCAGGCACCCCTGCTCCATCTGTCCCAGCAAATGTATGTGTCTCTTCTCTAGAACCAGGCATGCCTACAAAGGAAGGACTTTCCCCAAACCATGAGCTCCCCATTACCAGCGAATCAAGCAGGACCCAGTGCTCTTGGGAGGAGAGGTCAGGCAGGGCAGAGGACCGTGCCTTGGCAAGATGGTGCTGGCAGAGCTCTGAGGCCCCCACTCTCACCTGAAATCAGCGACCCTGGCATGACTCCGCTAGGGCAGTGAGGCCCTTGTTCTCACTTGGAAGTGAAGTCAAGGATGGGCTTTTCAGTGCGCCGCAACAAGAATGCGCTGATGCTGCAGCAACTAGGCAGACTCTGCTGTCTGCTGCCCCTGGGCAACTGCGAATAGTCCTTTTGCATTCCCAGTCCGCACCAGGCCTCCCTATATGAAAACCTACCATGTCCCAGGGGATGCATGAACAGCAGCAGGACTTTTCGCACGATGGCTCTGTGGGGCTGCCCTCTGTGCTCTCTGAGGGCCTCGCCAGCATCAGGTCCCATCTCTCTTCCACCCAGGAGGAGTCCAGGTCTGAGATGTGGGGCCTTTGGGGCAGCTGACACAAAGTGGGGATTCTCTGATGCTCTGCAATCTAAAGGTCCCGATGACACTTTTGTGATGTGGCCTGCTACACTGGGCCACAGCCTTCTCTTGACGGACCACCTGCATCAGGGGGTCTTACCACACAGGTGTGTCTTACCACTAATCCCTGACTGCCAGAAGCAGAATGGAAAGGCATCTTGGGAGAGGATAATGCCTCTAAGGATAATTCCAGCTGAGCACCACCACTCAACTTCTGCCTGCTTCTTTAAAATGGGAGTCACAGTAACACCTATCTTGAAGGATTAAAAGGGTTTTAAAAATGAAAGCATGGTAGGTACACGGTCTCTTTCATAGCCCATGAGGAAGATATTCCCATTTTACACAGAGTGAAGTGTCCTCCCAGAGGCCTAGAAGCTAGCCCAAAGCCACTGAGCAAGCCAAGATTTGGTCCCACACTTCTGTCCCCACCCCACTAAGAGGGGGAAGTGCAGCTCAGTGGGCGGTGGACTGAAAAGGGCCTGTCTGATAGAAGATAGAAGAGGAAGTGACTATACCCCGTATCAGAACCCAGAAACCCATCAGTGACCCCACTTCTGGTTCACAGATGCCCAGAGCAGATGTTGTGGGCTTTCCCAGAAGCAGCCCATGGCTCCGTAGGAGGGGGCAGAGCTCTGAGGTAACACATGGCAGACTAGTCAGGCCTGCAGGAGTATCTGGTGGGAGTGGGGGCTGTGAGCACACACCTGGCCACTGTGCATGTAGTTGTGCCCAGGTAAGAAACTCTGTGGTGAGTTTTGGAGTCTCGATGAGACCAAGAGTGCACACATGCATGGCTATGTTTGACTGTTAGCAGGGAGCACACACGTGACACAGTGCTCTGGGTGGGCCGTGAGGTTAATTACATTTTCTGGTTGGCTGAAAGTTACTCAGCGGCGCCTCATTGTTCCAACTCTTGTCGAGTGTTTTTCTTCCTCAGATGTCTGCATCCCTTGCTTTTGAAGAGGAACGATGACAACCTGAAGGGTACACACAAAGGGTGATGAGGGGTGGGGCACGGTCTGCAGAAGGGCTGGCTTCCCCTAATCTCTGCAGGCCTTTCTGGAATCCCGGGGTGCAGCCGAGTACCAGAGGCTGTGGGCTGGAGAGAGACAGACTGGCAGGCTCCTGCACCATGGGAAAAGCACTTTGTAGAAGTAGGAGCAGTCTGGGGGTGTGGCAGCTGCTATGAGATGATGGAGGTGTCACAGAATCCTAAGTGTGTGCCTGGCAGGGACCTCACCGTCCTAACTGCTGCCCTGGGTACACAGGCGGGTTCCTTCCAGTATCAGCTTCTGCTCCCCCAGCCAAGTCAAGCGCTGCAGGCCTCACTAGCTCTCAAGCAGCCCTGGGCTTTTTCATACTTGTTTTCCAGATGAAGATCCTGAGGAAGTGGACTGATTTGCCAGTGGACTCAAACGCAGAGCCCCTGATTGTTCCTTGACTGTCTCCCTCGTGAGCTTCTGTGGCACCAGGCCCTTTGCAGCACAGTTACCCAGTGGGTAGCCACTGCCTGCCTGCTGCCGGCTTACGCCATTGTGGGAAAAGGACATCTGAAGCTTCATCAGCCCTCCTGGGAGAGCTTGGAGCACATTTCTTCCCAGAGCTAAGAACCTGCACACTTGGGGTAGCACTGACCGAGGGTCTTCATACATGGCAGAAGTAGTGAGCAGGTATGGGGACAAACACCAGAGAGGGCACCCTCCCACCACACACGCCCAAGGAGGGGAGATGGGGCATGTAAAAAGACGCGGGAGAAAGGAAAAGACTCTGGCATCAGAATTTACCACTACCTATGTGACCTTGGCAAGTGGCTCAACTTCTCCGAGCCTTTGTTTTGTCACTTTAAAAACTGGAATATTAATAATTGCTTCACAGGATTTAGGTGGATGAAATGAGATTGTGGATGTGAGTCTCAGTACTTATTTAACATTATCATTTATGTAAACCATAACGTTGTCATTTTGCCCACCCTGAAGGGGGAAGGTGGGACCTGAGACCGGGAGGTCGGGTGAGGTTAGTTTGCCTCTGAGTTAAGGCCTATCTTCCAGGCCCAGCAGCTGCATCAGATTCTACTTCTGCCTCCCCGGGGTGACAGTGCAAGGCTCAACCCTCGAGACCCTCAGAATCCCACCTCTAAAAAAGGTCCATCCATCTCCATCTGAGGCAGCAATCTTGAACCTGAGGTGGGAGTCCTTGCTTTCCCCAAGAGGGAAATCCTTCCTGGCACTCCCCACTTGCAGAGGGAGCGTCAACCCATGTAGCGCAAACACTGCCTGAGCAAACCCATGGGTTACAGACACTGCTGTGTTCACCACAGGGCACTGTGTCCACACCAGGCCCAGAATTCCATCTGCAGCCAAATTCCAGGGCTGGAAATAATGAGGCAAATTGTCCCTCACCACTGATTAACTCTCAAGTTGCTCCGCTGAACTGGGTGCAGTTGAAGTTTTAGCAAGTCTCCAGAGAACTCCAGGCAGCTTCGGTTTCAACCTTGTAAAGAGCTGTTAAGATTCAATCAAAATAAATAAAATCAGCTCCAGGAAAGCGATGTGTTTGTGACTACAGACCAAACACTCAGGATATTCATGCAGGGTCCGGCACCTCGCTTTTTGCAGAGATTCCTCACACTAAACTAGCATGGGCCCGTGATCTCACTGGCCTCTCTGCTCAGAGGTCTGGAGCTGTCCTCATGAGTCTCTCACCTCTGAGTGACAAGAGGGGAAGCCAGGGCTGAGCACTGGGCTCAGGGAGGGACTGGAAGGTCCCACTCCCGTGGCTGGACACAACAGGAATCCCATCCGTTCACCTAACCCTGACAATGTATCAGGAATGGAAGCACCAGGGGTATAGCTCAGCAGCACAAACATCTGCCTGGCAAGTACGAGGTCCTGAGTTCAATTCCTGGTACCAAAAAGAATGTAAAACATAGACTCTAAAAGCATGCAGTCTAATCGTGGACCCAGAAACTCCGTAACAGGAGATACCAAAGCCACCAAATGTTAGTAACACACTTGTGTACCCTTGGCACACAAAGCATTGTGACCCTTGGGAGTCAAGCCAGAGGGTGCTAAACCACCTCAGCACCACTATGACAGCCCAAAGGCACCCTTCAGTTTGCCCTCAGGCCCCTTGTGATTCTGGATACCAGGTGAGGTCCGGACAGGGCTGCAGAGGAACTCAGCCTTCCCCTCCCTGCTGAGGGTCCCTTTCCCACCCAGCCGTGCACCCACCCCTGGCCTCTGTGACCACCTGGTGCTCTGGCGAATCAAAGGTATGGGAGAGAAAACTGTGCAGTACCAGGAACCCTTTCCCCAGTCTTGAGGCTCAGCTGCCAGTGGGGAAGCCACGGAGGTTCCCACACATAGACATCTGTGCCCTGCGTACATCAGGCCAACCCTCCGAGATGGCTGTCGTGCTGGAGAGGGAGGTCTGGGGGGAACAGGGGAGCTGTTGGGGCCCACTCTTGGGAGAGCTTTCTTGGTCCCCACCACCTAGCACCACATTTGCCCACACAGCCACCCCAAGCCAGCGGCCACCCCACGCCAAGGATGGGTCCTGAGCCTGCTCCCCACTGCCCCCATGCAGAGCTGAAAGGCCCCTTGTGCCACCCCGCCTGCCACTGCTGCGTTCTTCTTACCTCATAAACGGCTAATTTGTTACATATTTTCTGACGCTGTAAATGGGAGAACAAAGACCTTTTCTCTCTCATATTTTTGTTCAATTATGTTTGTGGGGGAACCTGATCCCGTTCAAAAGGGGCCGGGGATCTGGGATGGAAGCCTCCCAGGCTTGCTGACCTCCCAGGCCCCAAGAGTGGCTGAGGCTGCGGGGCCTGGGTGTGGCATGGCAGGGGATCCTGCCCGATCTCCACCCCAGCAGATGCAGTCTCAGCAGCAGGTCGGAGAGGAGTGACTCCTTCTGCAGACAGGCAGACACAGTGAGGAGGGTCTTCGCCACCAACCCCTCTCTGGAACTGAGGCTCACCCCCACCCCCACCGGCCAGAGCAGGGGAGGGGCTGTATTTTGGTAAAGCATCCCAAGTCAGAGAAACCCTGCCCTGCAGCATTTCTGAGGCCCCTCTAATCCTGAGGCTCTGGTTCCTGTTGGCCTTTTGCTTAGCTCCCCTCTGCATCTGGGTTCCCATGTGGCCCCTTCTACTCTTTCGAAAAATCACACTTACTGGTTCTGATGGAAGAGGACATGGCCTCTAGAGGTTGCTCCTAGACCACTGGCACCCCACAGCCCAGTCTGCTCCCCTATTCACGTCTTCTTCCATTCTTTCTTCCACCCAGCTGGGGGCCACACACATCAGGCCCTGCACTAGGTCTTGGCGGGTGTGACGGCAGGAGACCGGTCAGCCATTAGACATGGATAAAATCGAGCAGGTTATCTTGGTTCATCCACCACCTAATGGCTGTGTGACCTCAGGCAGTCCTTCATCACTCTGTGCCTCCTTTGCCTCCTCTATAAAATGGGGATAAAAATTAGAACTGATCCACAGAGTTGTGGAACTTCATTGAAATGATACTTGTGATGGACTTTGCACAATGGCTGGCAGAGAACAAATGGCCAGTGGTAGTTGATATTGTTAGTAAAATACCCACAAGTTAGACAAACATTAATCATTACATGCATGAGGATAAACTACGATGAGTACCTGGAAGAAAGATAACAGGAGGAAGGAGATGCTTCAAGGTGGCTCCCGAGCTAAGAGAGGGTCCAGGGAAGGAGTTTTCAAGAGTGAGCTTCAGCCTAGTCAGTAGTTGAAATATAAATAGAAATTTGTGAGCCAAAAAGGGGGATGGTGGGAAGGGCATATCTGGCCAATGGATCAGTGTGTGCAAAGGCTGGGTGGGAAAGAAATGGCACATTTTTAAAAACTGCAGCAGCACATAAAAGCAATAAAACAGAGTAGGGAAGGCAAGGAGCAAGGTGAGCCTAGGGAGAAGCAGGGCTCTCCTGCAGATCCTGCTGCTCTTCTAGAGCAGACGGGAGCCATGAGGGAGTTAAGCCTGGGAATACCGTGGTCTTGTTCATGATTTTTAAAGATTTACCCACGTATGGCATCCTCTTTCCCTGCATCAGGTCAGGAATGCTCAGGATAGAAGATGTAGCTGGCCCCTGGGCCTCACGATGCAAAATCCTGGAGCTCAGCGCTTCCAGCAGCAATGGGAGGTGCTAGTCAAAGGGAGAGTGTGGAGGGAGAGGAGGTTGAAGACACAGACCCAGAAGGGGCCCGTTCAGTATTACAGTGGAGGTAGAGGACTGAGTCACATTAATCTCTGTGCCTCTGGGCCCCTACACATCTGTGGCCAGGAACAAATACACGTTAGCTGCTTGTGAGAATGTAGGTCTGCAGTTAGGCCTCTTAGTGCCTAGACAGCACCCAGCACAGTCCACATGCTTGTCATCTCTCTCTCTCTCTCTCTCTCTCTCTCTCTCTCTCTCTCTCTCCCCCTCTCTCTCACGCACACACATGTTTCTTACACTCAGGTCCCAGGGCACACAAGCTCTGGTCTTCAGCTGTGCTTCCTGGACAAAGGAGCCCACGAAAAAGGAGATAGACAGACTAGAGCTGAGAGGCTTAGGGAGCAGATGAGACTCCAGGTAGAGCAGAGTCATGGACAAGTGGGGGCCGGCAAGGTCTCCCCCTGCCCTGGCAGGACCTGAGCGCAGGTTCAGGCAGGACCATTCTAGGCAGAGCTAAGGGCTAAGGCAGGCGATCTTCGCTCTGCCCCTGTGGATCCTGGAAGCAGATTGGCCATCTGCCCCTTCAGTTGGCTGTCTGGGGAATCCTCTGCGCCCCTGGCTCAGCCTGCCCTCCAGGGTCAGATCTGCACAGCAAGGAGGCCTTGGATAGCGTGGAGCTTCCCGTCTGCAATGTAAGCAGATCTTTGCGCATCTAGAGTGTCTGACTTCTCTGTGTTCTTATCCCAAGACTAAAGCTCAGATTTCACTTTCACATTCTTTTGCCTTGGGTCTAAAAAAAACACTTTCGTTTTCACTGGTGGGGGTAGGAGGAATTCGGGGCACTGAGACCTGAGCTGACCAAGGGAAGCAGACAGATGCCTCACCCTGGCCTTAGTCTGCATCCTCTGGCTTGCCACGTGACCTTGGGCACCTTCTTGCCCTCTCTGCTGCATGTTCCCTGTGCACCATGATGAGCCCCTTACAGGATCTGAGGACACCCTCACCTGAGTGTCCCTCAGCGGTGCCCTTCTCCAGGGTTCCCATCTGTTACTAGGAGGTGTTTCCTGTTAGTTCAAACCGAAATCAGAAGCTGTGCTCCAACCTTGAAGGATTCCACAAGGCCAGGTTTGATGGGGTGTTTACCCCCTGGACTGTCAGCACACAGGGCGCCTCACTTCCTTCTCTCCTGTGCGTGCCACTCCTCGTCCAGCTGTTCCCTTGACGGGGACTGGGGATTTAGCAGATGAGGGAAGAGTGAGGGACCATGATCCAACTTGGGGCAGTAGAGGGGTGCAGAGGGCCTCAGAGGCCAGAGTTGGACAACAGTAGCCACCCAAGCCAGAAGACTGCCCTGCTCTCCAACTTCTTCCTGCACCCTTGAAGCCTCAGGGCCTCCTCCCCTATCCTGGCCTGAGACTGAGGCTGTTTCCTGCCTATCCTCTGCGCCTGCCAATCCTCTCTCCATGCAGTAGCCAGAGAGCAGCATCTAATCCCAAAACCTGACTGGTAACACCTTGCTTAATAACGTCCGGTTCCATCCCACGCCATCTTTCCACTAGCCCTGTGCCTGCCAGCCTCGTGCAGCCCCGTTCCTTTGACTTAGGCTGCCGATGCCTAGAATTCCTGGGAGTCACCTCCCTTGAGAATCCCTTGTTTGTGGTCCCTACTCTTGCTGCTGAGCTCCCATAGCACCCTGTCCACCTCTCAGCCACAGCCTCAAGAGTGTTGCATTAGCCTGTGGCAAGTTCTTCTGGGGCGCCTCCTCCCTGGCTCCCCCCGGTGCCAGACTGTGTGTCTTCAAAGATGGAAAGGATGCTGGTTTGGCCCCAGGAGCCAGCACAGTGTCAGTAGGAATTCAGCCCACACATGCTAGCCTCAGGGTCCTCCTCAGTACACCTGCAGCAGTCTTTCAGGGTCCACCCAGGCTCATAGGACTAAGAAGTGTGTGTGTGTGTGTGTGTGTGTGTGTGTGTGTGTGTGTGTGTGTGTGTGTTCTAATAAAGAGTAACACATACTAATGAGGCTTTGAGAATGTTAGTCTTAGGCAGGCACAGCAAATATTCCCCCCCACTTGACAGGCAGGTAAACTGAGGTCCAGGGAGGCAAGGGACCTTCCCACATCCTCACATCACATCACTAAAGGAACCAGAACACTGAAACAGCCTGCATGAAGCAGGTGCCAGGTTTGAAGCTGTTCTGAGCCCTGCCCTGTTTGCAGCTAGCTCTCTGGTAACAGTGGCTCTTGCATGTGTCTCATCAAAACTGAGTGCCCACAGAGGCCCCCCACCCATCCTTGGCCCCCCCAAGGTACCCACTCCAATCCAGCCCTCACTGGCGGCTGCCCAAGACCAAAGCAGAGCAAAGGTCCTCCCAGCCCTGGGAAGCTTGTGCAACCCCTACCCCCTCCTCCCTGCAAATTGGTAATTGCTGTGTGGTCAGACCAAAGGAATTAGACAGGCCCTCTAGGAATTTCATACTGATTTTGCAAATGAAAATGGAGACTTGTCTTTTGAAGTCTAGGCAGCTGTGTCAGCAGGGCAGGTCTGGGACAGCAGGAAAAATAAAAATGGCATACCTCTAGCCAATAGAAGCTGCTGCTCGCTAACAATCACAATGACTATGCCGGGACCACCACTGGCTGATGGCTTCCCATGGGGACCTGGTTCCTCGCACTGCCTCAGTCAGCTCACCTCTAGTTCCCCACCCGTGTCAGCCTCCCTGAGTGACTGGCCGATGATCAGGAAGAGAAGCGCTGTGAGCGCTGCACAGGCAAAGACCTGAGCTAAGCCATTCGACTACAGACCTCTCCTAAACCATCATTAAACTCACGGCACACTTCATTCCTTTTGCACCAGTTCGTCTTTCTCAGCTCAGCTCCACCCCTTTGTTCTTGCACGAAGTCCCAGCCTGGGTTAGAAACCCACCCTGGGAGGCCCCAAACCTCCTGTGTTTTCCTTTTATCATTAGCTTATCATTTGGCTTTACAATTACCTCTTTCCCTCCATCTCCTCCATCACTTTGAAGTTGCTCCAAGTTTATAACTGAGTGTAGATTGGGCTAGAAATACTTTTCTGAGACTTCCCACTATCTGTTACTCTCTTTTCCCCGTGGGCGGTGCATTCAGTTAGATTGGAGTTGATTTCTAGAGAAGCAGAGATTGACAGCCGGAGGGGAAGCAGGAAGAGTGTGGTGGGTTAAAGCAGCAGAGCCCCTCTCCCAGCACAGAGCTCAGCACTGGGGGAGCATGAACAGCACTTATTTCTCTGAGCGTTGGGCTCCCTGTCTATAAAGTGGAATCACTGTTAGAATAAATAAGCTGCCCTATGCATAGCACCTGGAACCACAGACCATTTAGTTTGTTATGACGTACTGGGCTGTCCTGTCCTTAGATTGGCTCTCAGTAGGACTTCCAGGGCTGAGTAAGACAATTTCTCCTGTACCTCATGTCTCACAAAGATCCTATGGCTCATCAGGGTCCCCCAGCTGATCTGGGCTGGAGTCTACAGCACAAAGATCTAGGTCTCTGGTCTCTGTTGGATCTCTCCATACCAAAAACCTGAAAATCAAGGGACCCGTCTCCCCCTCAAAGGCAGACCCCACATGAACCCCTTTCCTGGAGACCCCTGCTCTGGGACAGCCCCTTAGCCTCCCTGCCGGGCGGAATGTTGCTGTCATCGTGTGGGTGGCTCCAGATTTATGAGCATTTCTTGGCACGACATGAAGGACAGAGGAGGAACATTGAGATCTTTAAGGGTGGTCTCTGGGTGGAGCAGCCAGGCATTCAGAGATGAGAAGTAAAGAAAGCTCGGTGAGTCAGGCCTTCCGATGCCTGCCCAGGAGAGCACTGAGAAAGTGGCCTCCGCCTTGGGCAGAAGGATGTGGCCAGCCCTGCTGTGTTGACCCGGCAGCATCCTGGAGTGGGGGCCATCTGTACTCAAATCTGAGTCTGCGGTTCTTGGCTGGGGTTGGGAGAAGAGGCTGGTGAGGGCAGGGGAGGCATGCAGAGCTGCGCTCACCTTCAGTGCAACCTCCCCACTCCACTCCTGCCTCCATGGAGCCCAGCGCCTGCAGAGCTCCCCACACTCCTCCACTCAGATTCCAGTGACTTCAGGTGGCAGGGGAAACCACAGGGCCAGAGACCTGCCCCCGCCACCCAGCTCACTATCGCCCTCAGCCTTGTGCTGAAGCTGCTCCCATACTTTTTCCTTGCTATCACTCTCTGACTTACTAGGTAGTTTGTTTATCATTTTACTTATTGCCAACTTTGTCCTAATGGAAAGAAATCTCTCTTAGAGCAGGAAGCTTTATTTGTTGTATTTCCTGTGAGTCCTGTGTTCCCTCTGCCCTCAGTGGGCCCAACCTGCCAAGCCACCTCTATCCAACAGTTAGCAGGAAGGGCAGACATAACTAGGGGTTGTGGGAGCAGATCCTGAGTGGTCATCTGGAAGAAGGAGGGCTGTGGAACCTAAGCCAAGGGGTGCCAGGCCTGGAATGGTATCTGGTATATAACCACTTATTCAATGAAGGTTTAAGTTGGTCCCTTTCACTGATGGGTAAACCAAGGCCTAAGCAAGGAAAATGACTTGCCTGTGGCTTCACAGTGAAGCATCAGATGGTAGCTGGATCTCTGCCCTTCTCTCAGCCCAGAGCCAGGCTCTGGCTCCAGGAAACCTCGTGTTTATTTGGCTGCCTGCTGCTCGGTAGCCTCATGTCCGGAGACAAGATTCCGTGCCGGAAGCCAAGGAGTCTCAGAATCCTGAGCAGGAAGCCAGGAAGTAGTCGGCACTGCTTTGGTGCTGTCAATGGGGCAAAGAGAATAAATAAATAATAACATTTGGAGCCTGGCAGGCTGTAACCTTTGAGTCAATGTCCCCAAGACAGAGAAAGCTTCCTATGAGGCACAGCTGCTCTTTGCCCCTCCCCAGGATGCTGACAGATGAGTCTGCCCCAAGGTCCAGAGCGCTCAAGCCCACTCCGTCCTTAGCATGGCACATACTGAGTCCCAGTGGGGAGAGGCTCTGGAAGAGGGTACTGGGATGCCACCCTGGACTTTTCATTCATTTCTTCCATTTGTTTGTTCATTCTGCAAGTATTTGTCCAGCATCTACTCTGCCCATGTCTGGCACTGGGTCCACCCTGGGGAAACAGTAAACACTGAGAGTATTGTGGTAGTGTCCACTGTCCAGGGGGAAGGACAGGCACCACACTGTGACATAATGGGGCATGTCTTCGGCTGGGAGATGCCAGGCACTTTGGGGGCACTTCAGGAGGGACCTGCCCAGTTCATGGCTCAGGGGGGTCCTCTGAGGGGAGGAGCTTCAGCAGCCAGGTGCCACAGGACATGTGTCAGCAGAGGGGAGTGGGTTCCAGGCAGAGGGGAATGTGGGCAAGTCCTGGGACTGAGTACAGTGTCCCTCAGCTGGGCAGAATGAACACATGGAAGCCAGGTGGGTTACTCGGCATTGGGCGCCAACAGCACCCTTTGGCTTAGGCTCCTACACCCCTTCTCCTTCTGACTGACCACTCAGGACATGGCCCCACCAGACTGTGTTTGTCCTTCCTCCCAATGATTGGGTGGAGGTGGCTTTGAGGACCCACTGGGGGAAGAGGGAATCCTGGACCTGTCAACTGGACCTGGGTTTGAATCTCAGTTCTGGTTCTCTAAAGTGGGACTCTGAGCAAGAGACTTCACCATCTCTAAGGCCTCAGTTTCTACCTCTGTCACACCAGAATCATGACCCTTGTCTGGAAGGATGATGGTGTGATCTGGTTTCCCGTGTCTCCACAGTGGTACCTGTAATGTCTAATCTCACTCCCCATCATTCTCCTTGTCTGCTTAGCTCCAGCTGCCTGGTCCCTCTTCTCATTTGCACCTGCTGGCCCTCCTTCCCCCACCACTCCATGAGCCCTATCCTGCTTGGTTTCCTTTTTGTAACACCTACTATGTTAGTTCTCCAGAGAAACATAAACTCATAGAAGGCATATAGATAGGTAGATAGATAGATAAATAGATAGATAGATCTGTATATATCACTGACTATATAGTTGTGTGTGTGTGTGTAGAAAGACTAACAGAAAGCCTGAGAGAGAAAAAAACTGGGGACAAGGGACAATATAGATCCCATGGCCACACCCTAATGGCCCCCTCTCTTCAACTAGGCCCTACCTCCTGTTTCTATCACTTTGCAATAATACCATCAAATTATGACAATCCATTAATGGATTAATCTACTGCTGAAGTTAGAGTCCTCATGAACCAGTCACCTTCCATTAGCTGGCAGCCAAGCCTCTAGCACATGGCCTTTGGGAAACATTTTAGAACCAACCATCACACAAGTCCGCAGTTTGCATGGTGAGCTGGCAGTGGAAAACCCATGAAAGAGTTGATGCTGTTGTTCAAGTCCAAGTTCAGTCTGCTGCAGAATTCCCCCTTCTTTGAAGTGGTTTTCTATTTTTTCTCTTAAGGCCATCAACTGATTATGTGAGTCCCAGCCACATTATGGAGAGTCATCTTCCCCTCCTCAGAGTCTACTGATTTAAATGTCAACCTCATCTAAAAAATTTCTCCACAAAAACATTTAGAAAAATGTTTGACCAAATCTAGGACCATGGCTGAGCCAAGGTGACACATAAAATTATCATAACTTTACCCCTTGTTAACTTGGGGCCCATGGGAATTGCCTTAAGCCATACGTACTCTCCAAAGCAATACAGTGACAAGGTTGATGTGTGACCTTACATGATGCAAAGTCTTGTATGCAACCAAAAATGTGCTAACCCTTCCCCAGAAGAGGATACAAAGTCCTTGTGCAGTCCTTCTCCTTGGTCTCCTCAACTCAAACACTATGATGTAAAGTTAATGACTTAAATGCTATGATACAAAGTCAATATATCTGTTCATGATAAGGGAATAAGAGGGGAAAAAGCAAAATATTTGAGATATACACATCCCCTCACACACATACACAAGCGTCTTTATAACAAAATAAGGAGGAAGCCTTGTGACAGCTACAAGCCTCGTTCCCATAACTGGTCCCACGTGGTGGTAGCTGGTATTTATAACCATCTTTATCCTCTACTGCCAGTCTGTGTTCCATTTGTCCTCAGCTAGAACCTCAGCTGGCTGTGGTTCTGAACCTAGCTGGTGACTTCGATAAGCTTCTACCCCTGAAGGGGCTGGGCCACTTGTAGGTATTGTAGCTTTCAGTTGACTTGACCACAGAACACAGCAGTACTGAGCTACCCAGGATCTCATATTCTGTACCCTGTTCCTGCCTCCACTGTGGACAAGCAGCCCATTCCCCCCATGGTCAGGACGCGTAGCCAAGCTTCCCTGTAGGGTCTTTCTTGTCTCTGGACTTGGGCCTGAGGATCCAACATGGCAGGAAGCAGTCTTAGCTCCCAGGCTGACAGAATCATTGCTGTGTGTCCAACAGCTAGATGCTGAGATTGTACTAATGTCTATGCTGTGTACCCCCAGCAGGAGAGCAGGACTTTTTGTTGGTTTTATCTCCGGTTAACGCCCAGCCCCTGACCCATGGGAGGTGCTCAGTGAGTATGGCTAAATAGCTTGGGCTCCAGGGCAGGTTAGCAGCACTTATGGACCCAACCCTGTGAGCTAGGCCTGTGCCTAGAGGCCCCTACCAAATCTCCTTCTTGACAGAGAGGGTCCTACTGGGCCCTACTGGGCCATCAAACAATCATGTGCCTCAGAGTCCACCACTCCAGCCCATCCAGAGCTGTTTACTGGACTGACTGCTCTGGAACAATAAACCTGCCCCACCCTCCTGGCGCCGGCCTCACTCCATCTAAGGCCACCTTTGAAGACATACTTAAACTCCCAGCCCACACTCAGCAGACGCCATGGGCCACCTTGCACCTGGCAAGCCTTGGTGAAGGGGGTTGCTAGGATGCTTGGGGGCTCTTGGTGGTCAGGTCTCCACACTGTCGTCCGGGAGAGTGAGGCAGCTCAGGCTTTGGCCTGGTGTTTGTTATTCCATGTCAAAGCCTTATCATAAACATTATCCTAGAGCGAGGCTCCATGTGAGGAAGTTTGTTATTCTAAGGTGGCCTGGGAGTCTGAGCAGCACCAGACTGGGCAATCCAGGGTGACTGAGAAGGAAGCAGCAGTCAGGACCAGCACTTCATTTAAAACCTGTGCATTTGTCACACTTACAGTGACGGTCAGGGACATTTATTCCCTCAAAATCAGTCCATGTGATTGGAAACCACATCCAAAAACCCACCATACTCAGATCCCTGCTGAGAAGCAGCTGAAAGGCAGTTTGCTCAGTGAATGAATGAATGAATGAATGGGCATTGCTTCCCTCTGGTTGGAACCACCAAGAATGCTCATGAAGAAGGACAGGTTGCTTTGAAATCCTAGTTGTGGGAACCTAGTGTGAAACCAGAATTCAAGCCCCAGTTCTGGCCTTTACCAGCTCTGTGGCCTTGGACCCGACTCCCCTCGGCTTCCCATCTGAAAAAAGGGCATCGTCCCTGCTGGTTGTCTCCTGAAGGAGCAGTGGGAGGCCCTAGTGAGCAGTGGTAACTAACAGGACAGGCTGTAGGGCTGGCCCAAATGCCCATCTCACCCCTCTCCAGCTTTATCATTTGGCAAGATGCTTAATCTTTCTTTGCTACCTTTTTTTAAAAATTTTATCTCAGAGTTACTGTAAAGATTAAATAACTAATTAGCTTATAAAATTCCTGATGCATAGTAAGTACACAATAAACCAAGGATCCCAGTAATGAATGGGTGAAGATAACTACAAAGAGTACAGATTCTGGATCAGCATCCTTCTTTCTGCAGTATCCCCTGAGTGGTCACCTCGTTACATGAAAGAAGAGAGGAGGCAGAGGAGAGAGGAGAGAGGCAGGGAGCGGAGACAGTTCGTTGGGATAAGTGCCACTGGAGAAGTTTGTGCATAGGGATCTATGGCTACCCCACCCAAGTGGACAGAGTCAAGAGTAACAAGTTTCAGTCCTAGTTTTGTCACTCTCCTGAGAAAGCATACTGATGAGTCTTTTAAATAGTCTGGCCATAATCTCCTATCTGCAACACACCAATACTAGACATTCCTGGCTATTTCACAGAGATCTAGAAAGAAAATGGATGTGACAGTGAGTATGGAGGAACGTGGACCATGCCAGGCGACATCTGGAGATCCTACCACAGCCTTCAGCCTGGGGCCCTGCAGAGGGCCCTGGGCCGGGAGTCAGGGTACTGAGACTGAGCCTCTTCTGCTTCTATTCACAGTGTCATCTTGGGAAAGCCTACGTGTTCTGGCACCTCTGTCTCCTCCTCTTTCATACACTGAGGGCATAGGATGAGATCAGTGGTTCTCAAACTGGACTCCAGGATATCCAATCATGAGCGTCGTTGCTACAGGAGTCACTGACTTAGCCTAACTACAGGTGCTAGCCTGGCTTTCTTACATCACCAGCCAAGTTACCATTTCTGTCTGCTCCACATTTAGACTTCCAAGCAAAGTTCCTTTGGAAAACAACAGCAACAGGAAAGGATTCCATGACTAAAAATGGTTTGGACTCCTCTGGAGCAGATGACCTCTAGGGTCCCTCCCAGCTCTAAGATCTAAGCTGGGAAGGTTTGAGGTCTATTTTCTACTAAGTTTTATTTAACTAACACATATTCAGCACTTACTACATGCCAGGACTATTCTTAACACCCTACAGATTGTAATATACTTAATCCTCTAGAATACCTCCCCACTGCCTGAAGGCCACATGACTGCTGAAGTGACTCCATAAGTCAAGAAGGGTCCAAGGGAGCCATTTCTCTCCAGCCAGATCTCCTGACACCTAGGCCAATGACTCACCACAGGTCAGGTGGTGCTTTGGCCAAGCAGATGTGTGCAGAGGCCGGGTGTGGTCAAGGGAAGTCTGTGTATCCAAGGCCCTCAGAGCAGGAGAAGGGATCAGTTTGACATGGTAACTTTCATACACAGCATGTGCTGTGTGGGAGGAAGTGCCTGTTGCCTTAGCAATGTCCACAGTAACAGGGCCACCGACTCCTGTAATCCATCCCCAGCCACCATGCTGCCATCGACACCCTGCGCCAGATGGCTGCAGATCAGATTTCAGTGGTGGTGGCCAGAGCCCAGGGCCTGGAGAAGGCCCTGAGGTGGGGTAGAGGTGGGAGTCTGACCTCATCTTTAGCCAGCTCATTAGGAGAGCAGCCTGGGCTTCTGCATCCTGCACATCTAGCCGGCTGCTAACAAACTGGGGGGGCGGGGTGGGAGTGGCTCTCAGGAGCACAAGTTTGGCCCTGTTGCCCATGCCAGAAATTTGGCCAGGCCATGCATACCTATTTGAGAAGCTCTTTTAGTCAGATTATGTGTCTTCTTTGGAAGTTCTACCATGTGGTAGTAGCCTACCTCAAAATGCAGATAGAAATGCCCAGTTCCAAGGATGATTCTTAAGGGATTAGCAAGCATCATTGAAATAGAAAGTAGCCACAGCAGATGTCAAGATACTAGAAGAAACAAGTGGCATCTTTACCTGGCACAATGTTGAATGTACAGGTTCAAGAATAAGTTGCAACTATTGTCTTCAAGAAACCCATAGCCTACTAAGTGGCTGGAACTAAATATCAATGACAAGTTAATTTTCACATCATGGTAGAAGGCAGTATAGCACATTAATCACTGGCACCATAATTATGCTGTGTAAGAACAATGGAGTTTACTGCTTATGCAGCTAGGGCCAGTTGTGGATAGGTTCTGCCGATCTTCTTGGTTCACGTGTCTGGGAGTCGCCAGCTGCTGGCTGGTCTAAGTCTCATCCTACAGCAGGCTGTGTTATTCTCAGGGCCATGGCAAAGGTGTGTGAAGCAGCAGTAGCACCCAAGTGTTTGCCCTAGGTTATAGTTGTGTCTAGATGTCCCCTCATGCAGTCATAGATGGAGTTTTGCAGTGGTGGCTGAATCCAATATATAATGCTGAGATCAAGGGTGTGTGATTACTAAATCAGTCCACTGATTGGCTTGGCATAGCTCTGAGTGTGGATAACGGGAAGACCCTCGGCGTGAGTGCCACCCAACCTAAGGCCTTTTAGACTGGTTATATTGTAAGGGACAGAAAGAAGACTGCTGTGACTGCTCGTTGCTCGCTTCCTCACTACTTCACTGCTTTGCTACCTCCCTGCCTTCTGCCCGCCATGAACTGTTTCTCCCCTGCCATGCCACTTGCCTTGGAGCCAGCCAACTGTGAACTGAAACTACTGTGAACTATGAGCTAAATAAACCTTTCTTCACCTAACGTATGGATGTTGGGTATTTTCTGTCAGGAATGAGAAAAGCAACTAAGACACCCTATTTTGTTTGTAAAGATCCCTGACATTTTGTCGCCAGAAGGCAGTCCAATGTTAAAATTGAAGGGAGCTCTAAAATCCCATGGTGAGGGGCATGGGTGTAGGAAAAGGTAAAGACTTGAGGCTATTAATCTATCAGCTACTACCCACAGAGACCAGGGGAGCCAAAGGGAGGAACCTAGGAGGAAATTATACCTGTGCAGGTCACGCCCTTACTGAACTGCCTCTTTCCCCAGGCTCCACTTCCTAAAAACACATTGAGCAACTCAGTGTAGCACCCTACGATCCAATCACCTCCCAGAACACGAGGTCTTGGGTACCATTTTAGATCCAAACCATAACAGAGCAATGAAGGCTACATAAGAAATGAAGTTATTTGCCCATGATGGGGACTAAGTGCCTGCCTAGAAGCTTTCCTGAAAACTAGTCCAATGACCTGGGGACAAGAGGGATGCTGAGCATTTTGGATAAGAGAGAAAAAGAGGGAAGCCATTTCAAAAGATGACTATAACAGAAGAGCACAGGTAGTGGGGAGGGGCTGTTGCTGTGCATCCAGTGGGAGATCGGTGTGAGCTGAGAGCTTGGGGCCTTGTCATCCGTGGAACTGAGCAAACAGAATGAGCAGAGCCTCAGGACTGAGGGTACCAGCTGCAGCTGGGAAGCAGCAGGGATGGAAGGCCTAAGATCACCTGCTGTCATTTTGCATAGGGATCGCAACAAGCTTCTCCCCATTGGTAATAAATACCCTGTTGATGATCATGTCCCTCCCTCCCCTTGGCCAAAGGCTTCTGGAAATACTTATTCTCATGAACCTGCTTCCAGCTCCAGCTCCAGCCTCGTGGACTGAAAGAGTGTTTTCCTCTTCCTCAGCCTCAATTTTTGCACCTGAAGTGGAAGTGCTAGACTAGACAATCTTCCAGGGCCTTTGTACCCTGGGCACCATGAAAGTCATGACCCTCAAATACTACAGCCTGTTGGGCTGCTCAGGAAATACCCAGGAAACCTCTGGAAAACAGGGCTTCTGATTTTGGAAAGTGGGGCCTGAGCACCTAACTTTGCATAGCACCCCAGCTGATCCTGACACCTGGTGGATCTGGCTGGGGACAGCTGCATCCCCAAGGCCAGGTGCAGTGGCCATAAGACAGAACAGTTAAGGACACAGAAGCCACCTGAACGAGGGTGTGGGCTGGGCTCTGAGGACCTAGCACCTCAGGCCTTCCTTGTATGATGAGAAGGGCCTTTGGGTTGGGCCTTGGTACCTAACTGGGCTTCTGTTTGTTCCCTGTTTGCTTTGCTTTGTTGACATGTGTTTTTAATCAATGACCCTGCTTTTCCTACAATGCTTCTAAGCACACAACACAAAATAACTGAGAGAAAAACTCACCCAAAACTTCAAACCCGGTCCCAGCAGGGTCCTCACTTGCCCATCATTAGATAAGCTGTTGAGACCAGCAGGAGGGGCCCTGCATGGACCAGGGCTGGAGATAAGAGCAGGCGCCAGGCCAGCAGCTCCAAGTGGTGGACAGAGGAGGAAGTGTGGAAGTGTTTGCTGAGCCAGCTGGGGCTGGGTCCTACACCCAAGCCTAGAGGCAAGAGGTCCACTCCCAGAGGACAGCCAGCCCTGAGCACCGCCTGACTGCCCTCTCTTCCCTTGGCCAGGTGCTGTTTGCCCTGAACCAGACCCTGCTGCAGCACGAGAGTGTGCGGGCTGGGAGCCTGCAGGTGCCCTACACCACAGAGGACCTCATCAAGCACTACAACTGTGGAGACCTCAACGCTGTCATCTTCAACCATGACACATCCCAGGTGAGGTGCCTCCACTTCTCGGCCTGACAGCCTCTGGCTCACCAGCTGCAAAGACTCCAAGCCAGGCCCACACGAACCTTCCTATCTTCTCCAGCCATGAGAAGCGGGAGCTCCAGTTACCCCCATTTATAGATGGGAAAACTGAGGCCCAGAGAAGGAAGGAGACTGTTCAAGGCCACATATTTTATTAGCTATTGAATTATCAAGGTATCAAGAGCAGCGACGTGAGCCAATCTACACGACTCTGGAGTCTGAGATTCTAGATGCTTAACATGTGAAACCAGGGAAGTCTCCAAGAGGCTCAGTTCAAATTTTAGGAAATTAAGGCTCTAGAGAATGGAAGCCCACAGTTATTGTGAGGTTGGACTTGAGTCCAGCCAGGGCTTTCTGTCCAGATTCAGGTCCTACAGGAAAATTTATCACCAAGCCAGTAAGCCCCAAGGTGAATTCCAAACTCTTCACCCAGCATTCAAGGCCCTTGGGGACCTGCCTCATCTGGTCTTGTCCTGACCCAGGCCTCCCACCCCACAGGCCTCGCTTGTTCTGGGAACCTGTGGAGGTTCCGCTCTTCTCCTGATGCAGATACTCCTTTCTTCCTCCCCTGAGTCCCTCCCACTTGGCCATGGTCAAATGATACCTGCTCTGAGACACCTTCCTGGTCCCTGGATGGAGTTAAGTATCCCCAGAGGAAGGTCCTGACTTCCTCTGTAGTGATGCTTGAATAATCATTCATTCAAGAAGCATTTGAATTAGGCTGAAGAGGCCACTTCTTTCTCATGCCACTAAGTGGGATCAACCTCTTTTCTTCCAGCTTCCTCCTCCCACATCCATCCCAGCTGCACAGGACTCCTTACTATTCCAGGAACCCACCTCAGTCTTGTCCACTTTCAACCGACAGCACCCTCTGGACACCCTCACCCCCATCACTTTACCTAAAAAGCCTCAGTTCAGTGAGGACACCTTCTCTGAAATGGAACCTGACCCCTACTCCCACCCTCTCATTTCTTTATTCTACTTTACTTTTCCTATGGCCTGGAAGATCCTTCCACATGACAGATGCCTGATGTGCCCCCTAGAGACTACTTATGATCTGCTCCTACACACTGGAACGATAGGTCCATGAGGATTCAAGTCCGTTTTATTCATTGATACTTGCCAACTGATTAGTTCCAGGCCTAGGATAAGACTGGGCGAATATTGGCTGAACAAACGGGTGAAATCAGTGTAAATGCCAGGCCCAGTGCTATGCAAAGAGGTATGGTGGGGAACCAGAGAGAATGGTCCTGGTGTGGTCCACCTTCTCCTAGCACTATGCTTTTGATACAGGGGAACTCCTGACCTACTGTGTCCACGAGTTCATGTTCTCTAAAATCGAAGAATGAATTTTAGGAACAACGGAGGTTAAGAGTAGAATATATTTATTGAGAGAAAGCTTGTGTCTGAAGCGAGGCAGAAGGGGTACCAAGCGGGTTGCCCAAGACTCTGTCTTTTCCAGGGACATTTTTTATAGAACAAAACTGTGGGCTTTAGATGGGGAAAACTGGGAACTCACAACGCAGATGGGCATAAGGTGGGACAGAACTATGGTTAGCCAATAAGATTAATAGTTCAGGTAAAATTGATTACATTGGGGACAAATTGGGAATCGAGTCACGTAAAAAGTGGGCATTCTTAAGGAGCAGTGATTCTTCCCGAGAGTGATGGGATGGTTGACTCCAGGTTTCCTCAGGGTGATACAGAGCTAATTAGAATATCAGTCCTTAGGATGTGGATGCATTTGTTTGATCGTTTGTCTTGAGGCCTGGCCCACAGCAGGAGGTGTCTGTCTTCCCCACAGTTGCAAGTTATCTGTATTGGCTCCATCGTGGACCCAGCTCTGTCTGACTGCCTATAATATTTCTAACTCAGCTGCCTGCAACACTTTGAGCCTTGGTAGGGGGAGCAGCAGCTGCTAGAGCCTATGGCAGGGACAGCTAATTCAGATAGGACTGGGGCCAGGAGGAAAGAGTCCTGCAAGGTAAGGAGCCACAGAAGACCTGGAATCAGCCATTGACAGGACGAGGAATGTCCCAGTGGAGAAAGCTATGTGCAAACAAGCCAGAGACAGGGAGCAGGGAAAGGGTGAGCACTCGTTTGTGCTAAAGATGTGGAGGGCGAGACCAGGATCCTCTGCATGTTCCCGCTACCCTCACCCCCAGGATATGATCTCCCGAGCACAAGGGTGTGCTGCTCATTTCTGGCTCCCCGCTGCCGAGGCACCTGAGGGCCTGGCACAAAGAATGTGTCAGTGAGCCACTGTGGCCTGAGCCAGCTGGGAAAAGCTTGGAAGATGAAAGAGGAGCAAGCTAGAGGCCTTGCCAGAGGTGGCTCAGGATTCTAAGAGCTGTGACTCAGCAGTGAGGAAGTGAGGGAGGACGGAAGAATCCTGACATCACAAAGGTCGTGGAATTCTCACCAGTGTGGCACGTTGCAGCAAGTCCATGCCCTGCATCTACCACCAGGGGAGAGGCTGGGGGGCTCTGTGGCAGAGGGGCCCTGACCCCAACTCAAAATGAGCTGGCTCTGGTGGGGCCAGCCCACGGGGATGCCCTGTCCGTGTTATGACCTCAAGTAAAGGAAGGGAGGCCCAAGGTGCAGGTGGCAAACTCAGATGTTCTTTGAGCTAAAGTGAGGTGCTGATTAGTCCTTGGCAGTCAGGAATGCATCAGGGGTCTTACAGCTGTACCTGCACCTCAAGTGGGAGAGCAGATACGTGGCTTGCTCCACCCAGATTAAATTAGCAAACCAGGCTGCACGCAGGGAGCACAGGCAGGATGGGCCCCTTGCTGAGAGGGACAGCCCTGGTCCCAGACGTAAGGAGGAGGAAAGCTTAGTGTCAGGGTAGCAGGGCTGAACCCCTGGCCATAGCAGGACTGCATCTGCAGCTGGAGGCCTGGAAGCCTGTGGGGAGCTGAGGATATGGAGGCTACAGGGCTAGTCACACTGTTCGCAATCAAGGAGGGCTTTGGAGAGTGGAATCTACCCAATGAGGGTTCAAGTACAGGTGGCCAAGCCAAGCAAACTGGTGGTGGGATAAGTGGGAACATGGACTCCTGAAAATGTGATTTTCAGGTAGAGGCAGGCTGCGCAAGGGTGCGAAAATGGGAGTCCTAGGGAGTCATAACAAGGAGCGATGTGCTCAGAGAGATGCCTCCGGCTACCGCGGAAAGGATGATGAAGTGAGCTTTGGAGGCCATAGTGAAGACAGGTGCAGACTCCAGTTGATAATTCTGCCAGCACCTCATGTGAGTCCTGCCTACTCTTCTCACTTTCTGAAGTGACTGTGCCCTGTTCTCATAGCCCCCACCCTGGGAAGACTAGCCTGGGTCCCCAGTCAGCCTGAGGTATACAGCAGCTACAGATACGTCTTGTTCAAATTCAAGTCTAAATTCTGACAGTGAAATATAGTTCAGGATCAAGTAATCCAGCCACAAACCTGGGACTGTCCTGGATAAGCCAAGATACATGGTCATACTATCAGTCCTCCCCTGCGTGTCCCCACCCCTCATTACACCCCACAGCACTCTTGTGGGCATCTCCGACTCTCCTCCTGGGCTGTGGGCCTCACTGAGGACAAGAGACCCAGTTTGAGGGTGCTCTTTGGCTCCTGGCATGACACAGGCCTGGACCCCTGGACATTCTCAGCAGGTCTCTGCTGAATGTCTGTGTAAAGGGCAGGGTATGTTGAAATCTGTGTCATGAGCAGACCTGAGCATTTGACCTCAGACCTGACCTAGCCCTACCCAGGCATCTCCTTGTCACCTCAATCCAGACCTCTCTCTCTAGGACCCTGGGGACCTTATATGCCCTGTTTAAAATGTTATCATGTGTCCTGCACTTATACTTGTCATGGGAGAGTTAAGCCCTCTGACAAGCCTAATGACATCATTAATTTGCTTCCATCCAAGCCCTGGCCCAAACCCAGGCCCCATCCTTGGCCCAGAGCCACAACCCATTAGCATCAAACCTGCAGAGAATGTCAGCTAGCAGCTTGACAGCCTGAGGAAACTGAGTGTCTAGCCCAACTCCTTCATGGCATTGAAATTCAGCATTTTGGTTCTTGACCTTTTTGATTTTTTCAGCTCCCTAAGGAATCAGTGGAGATGCTTCTTTGTGGCAGAGAACATGAAGCTCCGGAGGGGGGGGTCATGTGTCTACAGGTTTTTGGGAGCCTTGGAAGAGGTGAAGGGAAAGTCTGCCTGCCTAGCTCTCTGATGGTTCCGATGGCCTTTAATTTGTTATCTCCACCTCTATCCCACCCAAGGCCACCCTTCACTGGCAGGCTGTGGCACTGCAAGGGAAGATGATGAAGCCAGCTCCATCCCTTAGGCCAGTAGTGAAGAACCTCTGGCATGTGCATTCTTTTTCTTTGAGGACAAAAGATGTTAATGGATAAGTTGCTTTTTCTAAACCAAAACCTCAGTATTGAGATATAATTGCAGTGTTGGCACTTTGCAGTAAGTAAGTGGGTTTTGGTTTGCAGTTTGAGCACTCATCTCTAAAACATTAGCCATCACTGCCCTAGGCTAAATGTGTCATTGCTGACATCTTATTTAAGACTTCTTTGTGATATGCACTGTGCTAAGCACTTTCCAAAACTCATTTAGACCCAACTATTCCTCTTCAAGGTATCTTCCCAAAAGAGTTAAAGTCATCATTGTCTTAGTTACTTTGCTTGCCGCTGGAGCAAAATACCCAATACCCACAAGTTAAACGAAGAAAGGTTTATTTTAGCTCACAGTATGTAGAAGTTTCCATCCAGTCAGCTGGCTCCAAGGCAGGGTGTCATGGCAGAGGGGCATGGCAGAGGAGAAACAGTCCGTGGCAGAACAGGCAAAAAGAAGCAATACGCCTTCCTTTCTGTTTGTATGCTACCCAGGCAACAAGCCTATTTGTTGATGCCACCCACACCCAAGGTGGGGCTTCTCATTATCCACACCCAGAACCTTACTAACCAATCAGGGGACTAAATTAGTTATCACACACCCTTAGTCTTTATTCACATACCCTAGATCCAGCCACCTCCGAAAAGCCCCACCTATGAGCACATGAGGCTTTGTGGAGACATCTAGGCACAAGCCATAACAATCATACTACAGGGATACACGCTTACCCATGTTTATAACAGCACAATTTGTAATATCTTGGAAACAGCATATATGTCCATAAATAGATGAATGGATAAGGAAAATATAAAATTCATATATATTGGAGTATTATGCTGCCATAAGAAAGATAAACTTGAGGCAGTTGTAGGCAAATGGATGCAACTTGAAAACATAATGATAAATAAAATAGGTGATACATTCAAATATCAGATAGTTTCTCCTACATGAGAAATATATATGTATGTATGTATATAATGTATGTATATACATATATGCAAATTAAAAAATTTAGATAAATAGGAATTAGAGAGTTCAACTACCTCCCCAAAATACAAATTCTATTATTTAAAAATTATTTCAATGTATACACTAACTGGTTTCACTTATACTACTAGTATATTATAGCTCATTAAAAAGAAAGTTTGTGTTATCTGTTTCTTTTTTGTAAAAATTTTTTATTTATATCTTATACTCTAAGTAACTAGTTTGAATATAACAATTCACAGTACAATAACTGTTGTTATTATCTGATTATTCATTTATGAAATTTTGTCTTATTGTTTCATAAAACAAAAAAATTTGAGCTCAGCTTGGGCAATTAAAAAAAACTCATTTAACTCTACAATAATGTATATTCCCGTTATATTACCAATTTGGAAACTGAGTCTCAGAAAAACCAAGTAATTCTCTAGTAGGGTCACCCAGCTCGTAAGCAGCAAAATAGGAATTCCAGCCTAAGTCATCCTAGCCACCATGTTTTCAGGACCTGCATAATCCCTCTGTGTCTCATCCCGTTCACTCAGTCACTTATTCACTGAACAAATATTTCTTTGTGGAATAACATGGTCTTGAATTATCACCGATACCCAAGGAGTGGAGAGAGGTCTTCAAGATGCTTGTTTCTACAAATAACTCTTGAGTCATGGCCTCTGCTTCCTCCCCCACACAGCTACCTTTGATATTTTCTGCAGCTGTATCAAGTCAAATGCGACCTGTTTTGTCAGGTTTGCCTGTCGCCTCTTCCTTAGTAGGGAAGTGGCAAAGATAGTAATAACACCATTGCTGTGTTTATTTGCCAATCAGAAAGTCCCTGGGCCCCAGTTCTCTGCTGACCCATTGGGAACTAGCAGTGCTGCTACATACAGCCTTGCAAGTAGTACACTACACAAGTTCAGGAGACACCAGTCAAGTTGTTGTGTTACTCGTCCAGACAGTGAGTCCTACTTTTCTAACAGGAGCCTGAGTTGTGCTTCTCACTCACAAACCCACTGATTCTCCGCCAGCACAAAGCAGATGTCGCAACCTCCTCAGTCCCTTGGGATTCAGCCTTACTACTCCATTTTCCCCTGAAACAATGTCAACTTAGCAGTGACCGTGGAAACCCTGGGATTGGGCTGCTTGACCCTTTCTAGGGGCTAAAACCTGCATAAAATTCATCTGCACCATGCAACAACCCTGTCCATCAGCCAGTTGGCCCTGGCCTCTTCTGCAGTGTGCCTGGGTGGGGGGAGTTGAAGAAATAGAAAAGAGACAAAAGGTGGGAGACATCCTGTGAACATGAGCTTGAAAGTCATAATGGCACTGGCAGGTTGTGAGGAAGGAGAGGATATATTCTCACTCACTGCCATGGTTTCTTTAACGGCCCCACACGTGTTTTGGAGGAGATGGTGCTAGAACACTTGGACCTGCCATCCAAATTGCAAAGAAGAAATGTTGGCAAGGAAGAACACAGGAAGGGCAGCTGAGGTCACAAAGGGGCAACAAGACCTCATGTTCCAGTTCCAAAGGCCCCTCATGGCCTCTGCCAGGCACTTGGGGCCCAGAATGACAAAGGCTCCATCCCTGAACTCGGGGAACCCTCTGCCTAGGTCAAGAGCACATCCATGAGGCTGTTGCCAAGCCATGGGACTGGGTGTGGGAAGGAAGGTGATGGTACAGGGCCCCAAGCTGAGAAATCTGATCTGTTCCAAGGCAAGATGTCATACGAGCACCATCTTGGGTCCTGCCATGGTCCCAGAGTTAGTTTCCAGGAAGGGGCTGATAGATTGGGTTATATCCTGGGAGGCAGAGGAGCCAGGGGTGGATAGATGATAACTTGGACATGGGAAAAACCAACGGTGATTTCTCCTCCTATCTCTATAGTGTGGGGCCCTCAGGAGCATACATTATCTCATTTAAGCCTATAAGAACCTGAGTCCCATTTTATAAATAAGAAAACTGGGGCTCAGAAAAGTGAATAACCAACCTAGCACCACACAGCATCAGAGTAGGGGCCAAAGCCCAAGTCGGCCTAATTCCACGCCACAGCCCTTCCTGCTGCTCTAGGCAATTTGGCCGACTCTCCAAACCCTCTCGATGATCTAAATTCCAGGTGGATAGCAGTGCTGGAGTCAGGATTTAAGTGCAAGTCATTTGAGAGAGGAGGAGTCCCAGCCTCCCTGGACCTCAGCTTCTGGGCACTCAAGCTAAACCAGGCAGACACAAGCGAGATGCCTGTGGGAGTCCCGCTGCTGGGGCACTCAGAAGCTCCACTTGCATCTCCTGGGATCTTCTCCACACTTGCTGGCTTCATCTATAACATAGGAGCCGCAGTGCTGATCCCAAAGGGTTTGGGAGTGGGTGAGAAACACATGCACAACAGGATGCCCCATCAGCCTAGGAAGGGTAAATCACCAGCCCTGCCCAAGGTGCACCTGGCCCCATCAAGGACTGAAGGCAGCCTCTGTCTTGCCTTTGCAGCTGCCCAACTTTATCAACACCACTCTGCCACCGCATGAGCAGGTGACAGCCCAGGAGATTGACAGCTACTTCCGCCAGGAGCTCATCTACAAGAGGAACGAGCGCATGGGGAAGAGGGTCATGGCGCTGCTGCGGGAGAATGAGGACAAGATCTGCTTCTTCGCGTTTGGAGCAGGTTTGGGCCCCTGACTGCACCTCCATCAAACGCAAAACCAAATCCCAGAAGAGCGCGGGGCAACCGCACAGTGCTGGAATGTAGCTCTGGGTGGGATCAAGGTTTTTTACTAAATGTCCCTGTGGGTAAGGAAGTGACCCCTACTGAGCCCAGGAGGATTTCCATGGCTCCTTCAAGCCTCAGATAGCCACACCCAGCAGAGCCAGGGCCAAGACCACTGGACCCTGAGAGGGGAGGAGGGGTCCTTTTGCAGCCTGGCTCTTGCTCTTGTTACCTGCTGTTGAGGGGGACAGAATTTACCTCCTGTCTCGAGAGAATTAAGAGATGGCTTGTAACTGTGCTCCCCATGCCTGGTGCCACACTCCTAGCTGCTGTTCCCTGCCTCTGCTTTCTTGGTTCATCAACCACACACACCGTCCTCCATGTCCTGTTCTCAGTCTAATCCACTGAGCTCTTATGGGCATGCTCATTTTGTAAGGAGACACGTCCATTGTTTGAGGTCTGTGGCCCTGTCCAAGCCCAAATACTCCAAGGGCAAGAGCCACAGGTACATCCACCTGGCACTGTTCTCTCCTCTGCAGTCCCTGCACAATGGAGGCACATGGTGGGGGAAGGGGGACTCCGACATGATACAAGCCCTCTGGGACAGCCTTGTCAAGGCCACCTCAGAAGGACAGAAAGCATCTGGGCTCACACTGGAGCTCTCCTTGGCCCATTGTGGCCCTTACCAATTCCCTTCCTCTTTCCCAGCCTCAGTTGGCCCATGTGAACAAGAAGAGCCAGGGCTTGCTTGGGTCTTCCAGGATTCCAGGAGCTATTCACATGCAGGTGTCAGAAAAGCAGGGGTCTGTAAAAGCCAGCAAGAATAGGATGTTGACTGGCAACCTCAGGAGAGTAGGGCCACTTTCCTGCTGCAGGATACCTGCCAGAGGTCTGATGAGGCAGGAATGCTTTAAGGACCTGTTCGAAGAAGTATCCCTGAGTACCTACCCTCCCCTTCCTCCAATTCACCCTGCACTAGAACAACCTCAGCTGACCTCCCAGGGCAGCCACCCTGAGTCAAACTTCTTACGCCTGGGAGATGTCCCTAAGCTAGTAAAGCCATGGAGAGAAGCAGTTGCCTCTCTAGAGTGAGTGGCCACCCTGCCTCCCCGGGCCCAGGACAGAGTCACCCAGGCCAGAGGCCCCTGGCATCAGCTCTCTTCCATAGTCAAGGAAGCCGAGGCTGTAAAAATGAAAATCACAGTGGTATGGGCAGCTCTGGACACTACCTTTTCCTGAAACTCCAAGTCCATGGGCACAAATGCCCACTCAAGCACCAGTCCGGCCTGTAAACACCACAGCCAAATCCAGTTTCTTTGGTCTCCAAAAATTTAGTCAGTTGCTGATTGGTCCTACTGATAGATCGCCAAAAAGACCCCACATCTTTTCATCTCTCTCCCTCCTGCCACTATCCTGGTTCAAGCCGCCACCTCCAGCTGCAGCCTCCAGACTGCTTCCCACATGGGCTGGCAAGTGGTACTGTCTCCCCTTGTGTGGTAGGAGAGAAGCCACCACTTAACCATCACTGTGTCTTTGGAAGTAGTGAGTGAATAAGATAAAGGAGTGAAAGAATAAACGGATGAATGAACACTCACCACGGCCTCCCATGCTGGTCTCCTCTGGGCCTGGTGCACTTACTAGGTTAGCGCAGCAGTAAGATCAGGGCAGAGCAAGACAGCAAGCCCCTCAGGGACCCCACCATCTGCAAACAACAGCTCTGTACAGATCCTGCCTACTGGTAGCTGCTGCATATCCTAGCTCAGCACATGGAACAAATGGCCCACTCTGTACAGCAAATTGCTCAACCCAGGGACTTCACAGCCTGCCCACTTCCTTATGGCTGTGAGGCCCACTGGGCAGAAGCATGGCAAAGCTCACTGAACTGGAGACAGAACCAAGAACAACCCACAGGCCCCAGACCATGTATTACCACAAGTAGGGCACTAAGCTAGCAGAGCAGGCCTGTTAGAGTCACCGCACTGCTCTTGGCACATGTGTGTCCACTCAAAATCCGAGTGAGAGGAGCCCACCCTGCTCATTATACTATAATGGTCGTGTCACTCCAAGTGCCCACCTGAGGACAGGCTGCAGGATTTACAGGCAAGGCCAGGCCACACACTCCCTCTGTGCACACCACCTGCAGTCAGCCCATCCTTTTCTTTTGCTCCTATCTGGTGCCTCTTCGAGTCCATTTCAGGGCTTCTCTGGATTGCTGAGCAGAGTCTCTTAGGACTCAGCTGGCCTCCTGGGGCCCTTTCCCTGCTGGGACCTCAGGAAACAGAGCACTCCCAAGACTATGAAAGAGAGAGTACGTCTACACTGCTGGGAAGACGCTAGCCACCCCCAGGCATGTGCCTGCTCCCTCAGCTTGAGTCAGACTCTGGGGGTGTCTCTAAGGAATATTTCAGGGAACAGAAACACACTCACAAGACACCCAGCCACCCGCATCCCTACCTCGGCAGGTGTCCGAAGCAGGCCCTACACAGTTCTGCCTTCTCACCGCAATCCCAGCTTTGGAGTTGAGCTGAAGCCCTAAAGGCTCTGTAGTGCACAGTTCTGGCAGGAACCCAGCAAGCAAAAGGAAACGCCTGAGCCTCCACCTGCTTGGATCCTCCAGGGCTTATTAAGACTTTCCCCAACCCATCCCAGCTCCCCAAGAGCCTGCCAGGGAGCTGCAGACTGGGAGCTGCAGTCCTGAGTCGAGCCCAGCCCTCCTCAGTGCTGCTCTCCAGGGGATCCAGGAAGTTGGGGAAAAGCCTCAACTCATGAGGCCTAGATGCAAAGCAAGGCACTCCTCCTGTCAGCCAGGAGACCTGGGAAAGCTGTTTTCCTTAAGGCCTCGGTCTGGCATCCATAAAGCAGGGATGATGCACCTACCTTGTTGGATTGTGCTAGACTCACTTTCAATCATAGGGTTAAAACTGTCTCTCTCTCATGGTGCAGCGATTCTTAGAATCAAACCCTTCCTAAGTGCCATTCCAGACTCTGGCAACACTGCTAGGTGATTTCATCCCAGTATCCACAGTGTCAGATGAAAGCTAAGGTGCAGAGTAGAGAGGTGACGATGCAGGCAGAACTTTTATTTGAACCCTGGCCTCTTGCATCCTAATCCTGGCAGTTTCTCCTGCACACGGCGTCCTTGCTGTCCACATCTAGAAATGGGGAAGATGTGTGCGAAAGGGATATCTGTTTAGCCGACACTTCTCACAGCAAAGCACTCTTGTATCTGTGATGTTGTGGCAGTGTGGCCTTGTGACTGCTTGCAGAGGTGGCTCAGCAGGTTCAGAGGCAGCTGAGAGAAAACGGTACGACTCAGAGCAGGCATCTGGGGCTCAGATGGAAGCCTCCGCCTCTGGTAACTGGCCGTGGCCAGTGTACTAGCCCAGGTGTTCCGGGGCGTGCAGGCTGCCTCCACGGATGGGGTGTGCTGGCCTGCGAGGTTAGAGGCCTCCACACTGAGACGGGCTGAGCCTGAGCCCCTCCTCACAGGGTCTTCCAGGTCAGCCTCTCGGAGGTGGGGGAGGTGTCCTTGGCTCTCTTCTGATCTACAAGTAACTGTAAAAGCACAAGTACACGGTGGTAAATGTTTTACAATATACGGTTTTATCTTATGTTCTGAAATTATCTTCTTTACAGTGTTTCAAATTAAAACATCCTCTTAAAAAATGATGGTGATAGAAGGCAGAAAGGAGTCTCAAAATCCTTACTTGGCAAAGTAAAAAAGTAGTAACTATATTTATCCCCACTATTTTTTTTTTTTTTTGGTACTGTGGATGAACCCAAAGGTTTTGCACTCAACTACATCGGTAGCCCTTTTGTTTTTTAAAGATGAAAAATAATTAACATGCTCAACGTGATGGAAGAATTCAGTAGAGTGGCTGAGTTTGTTTCATTGGAAGAGAGATGTTTCAAGAAGGCAAGAAAGGAGGGACTAGAGCTCAGGTAGAGTTTGTCCTTGGGTAGCAAATGGCACTTTGTCACCTGAAACTGAAGGGAAGGAGGAGGGAGGAGGCCAGCAGGCAGGTGGCTTGGTGGTGGGAAGGTGAGCACATTCCCAGCTGATGTCTTCCATTCACAGGGCCACCCTTTAAAGTGGGAGGTGCAGCCTCCTGCACACAAAAAGGAGGAAGACCAGAGGGCCTGTGGTTTTAAGAAGGGGGAACATTTGATATAAATGCAAGAGACTGGCCACAAGACCTGGCCAGGACAGGAAGTTAAATAGATCTTAACACAGCGGCCACGTGTCATTGCCTGGTAGTGGCTACCTGGAGTATGGTGCTATACAGAAGGCCCAGGCCGCATCAGAGCTCAGTAAGAAGACATTAGATTAATCCAGTGACTGCTGTGGATCAGGCGTCAGGCACAGGCCTGCCACAGCCCGCTCTGTCCACTGGGAGAGAGGCCCCAAGACCCTGCCAAGTTTCAGGTTGTAAGATAGTCTCCAGCAACACCAAACAGCCGAGGTGTAAAGGCAGATGTCATCCTCCAGGCCTAAATCCTGATTCATCCCAGTGTCCACTGCTCTGTGACCTCCTATTGCTTTGGAAGAGCTCCGGGACAGAGCCCACATGCCTCAGGATTTCCAACACCTGCTGGGTATTCTAGAAAGACATCCGAACTGTCACCTTCATTCCGTTCAATCCCATGGTATCTCCTGGGCCACAGACCTTGTGGAGGTGAACAAGAGTATTTGTCTCTAGCACTAGACAAAAATGATCATTTTAACCCTAGTTTCAGGGAAATGGGTTTTGTACTTGGGATTTGTACTTGTTCAGCAATCCAAGAATCTTCATTTTTTATATTCTTTTTTTTTTCCCCTCTGAGAATAGAGTGAGTAATAGAGGGATTAGAGGATGTGGAGTGAAGCCATGGGCCAGACAGACTCAAGGCTAGGCCCGGGAACCCATAGGCCCCATTCATTGCCAGCTCTGACAGCCAGTGGTTCTCACTCATTCTCATCCTCAAATCCTCACAACCAGTATCATACTCTAAAACTGCCTGGTTCAAATAACATCCATGCCTCACAGCATTCTAACATTCTAGCATAGTTGGCTTCACCTACACTTGGGTTTCTTAGGAGAAGGATGGAGCTAAGTGCTTTCCAGGACCTGCAAACCCTTCATTGCACCAGAAGGTCCAGATAGAAATCAAGATTGAAGAGTTCGAAGGCGGGGGAGTGAGCGCCTGCACACGCTGGTTCAGCCTCCAGCCTCACGCCCATTTCTTGCTCAAGTGCTGCAGACCCGTAATCAGAACTATAGCTCTGGGGCAGGGACAAGAGCAGATTAGTGATAAACATGCAAACTTGACAGTGCGGAGAGAAGCCCAACATACCAAGCACCATCAACATCTTTTTAGTAATATCAACTGCCCTGCACCTTGGAGAATGGTCACTAGCCTCCTTCAAGAGCAGCCATATCCATCAGCTCATCCGAACCCCGCCTTCTCAGTTCCTCCTAGAGGGCAACAGAGTGGTGCCTCTTTTTGCATTTGGCAGCCAGTTGCACAGAGGTACAGCTCGGAAGCCAGAGTGTCAGAGCTGGAGTGAAAAGGTGGTGATTCT